>JAPMOQ010022749.1:673115-719545 GCA_026543055.1 Argiope trifasciata | reverse complement strand
AAATAAATATTAAATCTTTTAAATATCTACTAATGATAAAGGAAATTGCATAAACGCGCTGTGTTGAATCTGGTATAAAAAATAGATTCCACTATCGCAAATTTCAAGTTAACATGTGAGAATATTATATTTTTTTGTTATTAATTGTCTTAATTAATTTGTCATTAACCAGTTTAAAAAAGTTTGAAATCATGACCGGACTTCTTTATCGGTCTCTTTCCGCACTCACATCTCATATATGTAGGAATTGGGTGGGACAGAATGCCCATCCAACCACATTTAGTTCAGTGTCTAGGGTCACTGAATGAAGAAAAAAGAAGCTTTTGAACATGAAAGAAATTTATTTACAGTAAAGAAAAAGACATTTACAATTGCGACAGGACTATTTACAATAGAGAAAAGAAAAAAGTAAAAAGGAATTACTTATAGATGCCGCTAAGAGTTTCATGGCGTTTCGTTTTCTAAAGATACATGATCGGAAAAAACTCCCTCTCTCGTCCCCGTCCGGCTAGCGAATGCGCAGTTCGCCTTTTCTCGAATTCTTACGTCACGCGTTTTGGACTTTGGTTCAGCCATATCTAGCGATACCCGTAGCGACATCTATTGCAACAAATTGAAACTAAATATTTAACAGCAATGGCCACTGATTAAATCTCTACATATATATATAATTTTTTTTAACTTTCATTTTCAATTTTTCTAGTTGGCAAAGTTTGGGAGCTTTGGGGACGATTTTAAGAAGGAAAAAAATCCATCATTTTTCTAAATAACGACGCGTGCTTAATCTGATAGTATTGGATAGTAACTCGCTAATGACTTAAATAAGATAATTCGTAAGAATTCGGAAAATGTATAATTTGGAAATCAAGTTGTAACTTTAGTTGGCGATAAATCAACAAATGTGAGAACTTTCTTTTATTATTTTCTGATAACCTTATTTTAATTAGTTGAAATTATTCCTGAATTAACAATTTTTAAAAGGCAATATTTTAACTTGTTTGGTTTATTTTTAAAAACCGTTGTGCCAGTAAGGCCGTAGCACTGTTATTTCCAAGGGAAAAACTACAACAGCAGACGATAGAGAATTTAAAATCCATACAGTGAAAGCCAACTTCAAAATAAACTACTTTAGCAGACGATTCATAATGGAAAAACTATACTGCGAAAGCCGACTCCAAAATAAAACTAAATTAGAAGACGATGCATATTTCAAAAGCGTTACTGTGAAAGCCGACACCAATTTAAGAAAAGGTATAAAGGGTTTTTAGGACACGTTGTATAATATAATAGATGTTTTCTTTAGTAAAATCAAACATAGCGAAACTTTTACTGTAAGCGTTTTGTTTTCTCTTTTATTTGTTTTGAGCAAATTTGAGATGTTTGTTCTGGAGTGTTTATTTGGAATCTGAAAGGGCTCAATACGAATAGAGTGTAGGGAAAGCGCAACTAATATATCATATTTGCAATAAATCACGTTAAGTCTTTAAATCCCTTAAATAAATTTCTAAATTATTCTTAAGTCACTCGTTGAAACATCGTTCATTAAAGCAGTTTGAAGAAGTAATCCACTTACTAGTAATCCTCAACATGAGTCTGCCGCTGATGAAATACCATTTCGATGAAAATTACTAAAGGTAATCTCATTACTTTATGACGTATTTGAGTGACCCCCCCTGCCATCAATTGTCGGCACATCCTATTCATTAAGATTATAAACGTACATTCCCTTTTCGAACTACTTATGTTTGACATTTTATTAAGTCCCAATTCATCAAAGGATTTCGCTAATGCATTGCTTGTACGAATTGCAAAGTCACTGCGTAGGATTTTGTTAAGAAATCGTTCGCGTAATCTCATTTGAGCATATCTTGGAATGGGAAGGATGAGTAATTTCTAAAGGGAAGTGGAATGGTGTTTTCAGTTTGGAACATTTATGTCTGTCATTGTTACAGTCCATACTTTTTTTCTGTTAAAAAGAGTTCTTGAAAATATTGAGATCTTATTATCTTATTCAAACGAAAAATAAATGCGTGTTCTTTTAATTCCATTATAAAGATTTTTTTTCAAAAAAAAATGATTTGTTATGATTACAAAATATATTTCTGTAGCTTATCTATTAGGGTATCTCAAAAGTTCCTTTCTCAACAAGCTATGAATGACATTATATGGCTCTGTTTGTGCAAAAAAGTAAGATTTATCTACCAGCCGTCTACGTCATCGGTTTCACCGGATTGGTGTATCGTCATCGTCACTAAATTGGTGTATAGAGCTCTTCTATACACTAATCCGGGTGTATCCCCTGTTTTTTTTTTTTACCCATTTGATGGGATTAGAAACTCGTAATTTTCTACGAGCTCCTTTCCCAAGGTGAAACAATGAATTCTATTAAATGCTGTCATCAATTGTACTGGATCAAAGTGGAAAACTGACAGAAAGAGATTCAATTGATCCAGTACTGTCATCAAGTACTGGATCAAATTGGAAAACTGACAGAAATAGATACAATTGATACAGTACTATTATCAAGTACTGGATCAGTTGAAAACTGACAGAAAAAGAAAAAAGTAAGAAATAATAGTCCAATTAAATTTTTTTTTTAAATACAAAACATTTCTAAATGAGCATTCAAAAAAATAGCTTAGTTATGAAAATTTGATTAAGTATTTTTATTTTAGGAATAAGATATAAAATGTTTTTAATTTAAATATAGCTTATCACCGGGCAACATTATTAAACCAAATAAGAATAAAAGCTTATATCCAAGTACCACAAAATGATATGCAATATTATACAATAAATAGCATCTACTATTGGTTATGACACTATATTATTCAATATTCAATATTTTTTTTTCAATATTTCATGATATTATACTATTCAATATTTGTTAACATTATATAATATTTTATAATATGTCACTTAATATTCAATATTACACAACGTTTTATGATATTATATTTTTTAATATCCATTAATATTATATAATATTTCGAATATTGATTATTATCATACAGTATTGTACAATATGTATATTCAATCCACAACTCTGCTTATTTGAAAATTATTGCAGATATTTAGTTATACTTACTAGGTCCTTAGTAGATTACCTTCCAACGGGCGCGAGTATGTGAGAGATACACTAGAGATGAAATTCGTTTTATAACTTTAGATCTGCTGGCACTAGGAACGCCTGTCTTTAGCTGTCTGTCCCCCTCCCTTTGACCTACTTTCATTTCTCGTCGTAAGTTTGTGGCGCTAATAGGTATCTTCTGATCAGATATTTGTATTTTAGAGATACGCGCGACCGTTCATGTAAGCTTTGGTCGCATCTGATTTTGTATAATTTTACAAATAAATCAGTATTGGTTTAGACTGGCGACAGCTGGCAAATGCACTTACGAAGGAAAATGTTGAAAAAAAGCGACCATATCTCTAAAAAGTGAGCTAAAATTAAAAGTGCTAAAGAGAAAAGCCAAACTATGTATTGAAGAAGTGGAAGATGCGACGTCAGGGAAAAAGCTCTGCCAAAAGGAAAAGTGGACTAAACTCACGAGGTTCAGTTGGGAGATTAGACAGACATTTGTATGTTCGGAACACACTAAACACATTTGCCCAAAATTGCTACGCTGCTATGAAATAGCAATGAAACTATTTTCTTCCTTTTCATATCTAATTAATTTTCAATTACTTTTTCCTTTTTATACATAAACTCTGTATTTTAGCACTTCTATAATTTTTATGCAAATTGTTCTATCAAAATATTGACAATTTCATTTATATTATTTTTTAAATCAATTCAGTTAATCTGTGATCCTTTTATATTGTTATTGCAATCTATGTTTACATTGTTTCTGCTTCTTTTTAAGTAAAAAATGTTTTAAAAAATTGTAGTAATTAACCCTAAGCTATTTGCAATATAATTTTAATAGTTACGCTTTTGAAAATTTACAATTCTCTATAGAGTGTGTTGGAAATACGCGCGACCTTTCACGTTTATATGATGGCCTCGCCAGCTGGAAGGTTAATGCCACCTTATTTTTACATCACAATATTGATAAAACATGAAAGCATCAGGAATCTATGTTTACATGTAGCTCATATCAGAAATATTGGAATAACAAAAATAAGCATATTAAACAGCACTCCAGAAATAGTTGCTTCTGAATAAATGTGATATTCTCACAAAAGTCATTTCTAGGTGTATCTCCATATAGATATTAACAAGAAAAAGCCCTATTCATTCCTACAAGTGTTTGGCTGAAAGATAAATGCGATAGTTCCATGCAATGCATACATAAAATAGAAAATAAGTGTTTCTTATCGATATATGATGAATATTCCCCGATTTTTTCTTAACTTATGAGCGAGAGTAATTGCGATTTTTGTCTACGAAACCTTTCTAAGATAGTGGGGAATATATTTACCATCTAATTCAGAAGTTGTAAGCATTCTTATTTCATCTTCCGAGAGCTGCTTTTTCTTAGAAACCATGCAAAACCAAAATTAAGGATATTAATAACTAGTTGTAGTGGTATCCTAAAACATACCGGAATACATTCTAATAAAGGAACCACCTTCCCCGAAAATAAAGGATAAATTTTAGATACGACAGAGAATGCCTTGCATGAAATTGTAACTTATTAGAATTTAGAAATTCTCCCTCAATCTATTGTGTGGTCCTTGAAAATTAATCCTTGGTTTATAGTTAACTAGCCGCTTTTGGCGACCAGCTGGCTCGCCATGAGTAATGGGTTCTGAAAGTTTCAATTAAATCACATATTCATTAGCCTTGAAGTAACTCCGGGCATTGATTGACCTGAAATTAATATTTTCTTTAAGATGATCGACTGAAAGTTCTATAAGAACGCGTTTTCCTAACAATATTCTTTAATTTTATAAATCAGTCAGTTTTAATGATTGATTTAAAAGACTGATTGATGTAGCAACTTTTATTTCAAATATTAATAAAAATATATTATAAAATTTGACTCACAGAGCAAAGTATGAAGAAATCTAAAACTCATTATTCATAAATGCATTGTTTAACTCTACATAAAATGTAATTATTTACTTCGTTTAGATTAAAATAATAGTATTAAACAATATATATGCCTATTAATAATATTTTACAAATTGGCCATTGGAAAGGAATTTGAATGCATATCCAGTATAAAAAAGGTAATTTATTCAATTAATGATTTAAATATTGCAAACGATCATAGAATCCTTTACCTTGCATTTTTTAAAGAAAATATCACATTTTATACTTATTTTGTTTTATCCAGTCACGTGCTAAAAGTTGCATTTCTTTAGATTTATTTTGCGATAATAGTTTTTTTTTTATTCGAACTTCCGGCATTCTTTTATTTTATCCAGTCACGTGCTAAAAACATGGTTAAAATATTTGTTTAAAAATTCGTTAAAAATAAAAGTGTACCTTATAAATTAAAAACTCTGATACTGTAAGAAAGCTAATTTTTTTATCTTTAAATTGATGTAAAAATCATGTTTGTGTGATCATATTTTCGGAAGTTATAGCGGAAAAACGTCGAAATTTCGCTTAAATTTTAATTAATTCAAATTCTAATTAAAAATTCGAAAAAAGGGCTCCGAGGTGCACATTCCCAACCTTCAAGGTGTACATGTACCAAATTTGGTAGTTGTAGGTCCAACGGTCTGGCCTGTTGAGCGCCAACACACACACATTGAGCTTTATTATAAATATAGATAATACCTAAAAATCAAATTTGCTTTTTAGACTAAATTTTTCTTAATTAATTAGTGCAAAATATCAACTCAGAATTATGATTTGAGTCATACAATCACATGCCAAATTTGATATATTTAAGTCATTGCGTTTTTGAGTTATCGTGATTTTGTGCATTTAAAAATACAGATAGGCATCTGGTCAACCCCTACATGAATATAGCTCAAAATTTAACGAGTGTCTACAATACAGGTTTTATATCAGTGTACTAAATTTTATCCATCTTCATTTCGTAGTAATCGTATTAACTAGTTAACTTTTAAATCCAGCTCAAACATTTCTGTTTATATTTGTTACAAAACATCATCTCTTTTTAAACAATTTTGGAAGGTTTGAAAGTTAAAAATTTGCCGTAATCTGAATTTTTCGAAGATCATAGTACTTTTTTCAATTTCTACAATTAGTTCACACTCTCCTTATATATATTTATTTGCATATCTTGTTAAAATTTCAATCATTAAAAAATACTTTTTATTCATCCACTCAAGTTCAGATGCATTTTTTTAAAACTTGTAGTGGATGATACTCGATATTAATACGGTTTTTTATTCAGATATTAGTTTATTATTTAATTTTCCTTAATGTTTAATACTTAAAATAGAGTTTTAGTACTTTGTAAGGAAAATAGAAATTAACGGGCAGTAGCTCAATCAATAAAATGCAAGGATCTTGGTATTGTTCAAGTGAAGAAGAAGTAACGCGAGTATGGTTCTTGCGAAAATCAATCATTGTTTGACACAATAATTGTTTTTGACAACTATTTAATAAAAAGTAACTAAAATAATAAAAAATTTACCTAAGTAGGAATACATTTTTTTAACACTTTATATAGCTGAAAGAAAAAATATTGACAACATAGTATGGTACTAACTGCCAACTCAACTATCAATAAAATATAATAATTATTGTTCTGAGATAATAACGTATTAACAACACAGAACTAAAAGCTGACATGAAATCTCACAATTGCAGTTTCCGATAAACAAAATCTTCTATTCTTTTAGTGAATTTTATTTATTGTTTAACAAGGTAAGAACTTCATTTCTAGAATCAATTTCAATCCAATTATCCAATTGTGAGTTTTTTATATAACATTATCAAAAGAATTGCCGTTAATGAATTCAGTTGGAATAGTTTGGAGGCATTGTTCCTTAATGATTATCCCAAAGAGATTTGAAGAAATCTGATTTATCTAAAATGCTGACTTAGCACTCAGATGAAGTTAGTCAAAAATCTATCAGTACAAAAACACAGTAATATGAAGGGTGATCTAAAAAAGGAGTTTACCAGCAGCATTATTTAGAAAGTAGAAATTGTGTACGGGAATACTGTTACCCAGAATAGAGACACGTGCCTCTAATTGTCTAAACCTATCATTCAAGCTAATAGTATTAGTACCGAGACCTGAAACAGCGACAGTAATGTCAAGACGTCCATAAAAGTAGTCTCGCTCTGCGGTCTGAACCGTGATACGATTTCTATGTGCCATGCATGCGTCCCCATCGAATGTTCACAAATAGGAGAAATGAATGGCAAAATAGTGTCGTTCTTTGAAAATGGTCAGAGAGATTGCTCGACACGTTTAGGAATCACTCCCACCACCACCATTAATACAGGCCCCCAGTAACAATTACCTTTGCCATGCCTTGTAGAAACACTTCTCTGAAATAATGTCAGACGGCGATGTTGGCTTAATAGCCAGGGACCTGATTATTACCCAGACGGGGATTAAACAAATGGATTCAGGGGTGTTATGAATGTCTCAAGAGGTTTGGTGATTAAGTAGAGAAGTGACCATCACATACGTCTCTTAATTACATTTGGTTTTTGGGTATATTGTTAACACATTTTTGATTTTCCTTCTTAATTTTTTTGGATCATCACTCGTATGTTCCATTTAACTTACATCCTTATATTTAAAAATAGTACCCCAAAAAAGTCAGTTTCATATCTCAGACTAAACTTTTAAAATCTTCTATTCACTAATCCGTATATTTAAAAACTGTAATAAAGGAAAACGAAATGGTTTTACAGCTACTCAAGTGATGATAAGCTAATAGAATGATAATTCTAAGCGGTAATTTTCACTGTTAATATAGGACTAAGACTTCTAAGGCAGTGATGGGGAAACTACGGCCCGCGGGCCAAGTCCGGCCCGCGGAAAGGTTTAATCCAGCCCGTTTAAGAGTGCCGTCGTGAGAATGTTTGAACGCATTCTTACTTCGTAATGTGACGACCCGCATAAAAACTACCTGTGGCGATATTCAAAACACAATAGTATTCTGGACAAATCCATCCGACCCAAACAGCTGACTCCTCTTCGCTCGAAACTTCCAGACACTCTCGCATTTTCGATTCATTGTTCTGTTTTTCCGAACGAACCGCAAAACTCCAATTCCCGAACAATCCTTGCAGGTAGGTATAAATACAAGCGAGGCCGCCCGAAGATCAGTTAGTTAGAGACTTAGTCAGTCATCTGCAACGACCCGCTGTGACTCGAGTAATTGTTTGTGTAATCCCCGAAACTTCCACTGCCTCAACAAACATCCACGCAAGAGCATTAGTAGTATGCTTTCGTCAATTGCGTTTTTGTGTGTTATTCTCCGTAGTAGGTAACGTCTAAAATGGATGTTAAAAAAAGAAAAGTGGATTCAGAATGTCGAGTTTTTAAAGAAGAATGGACGTGGAAATATTTCTTTACTTTATTTAAAGAAAAAAACCTGTGTGCTTACTTTGCAATACAACTGTTGCAGTTTTAAAAGAATATAACATTCAACGCCATTTCAAGAGAAAACATGAAAACCACTCCTACTCATGGTTAAATGAAGAGGTGGAAAAAATTAAATCGAAAGATTTAATAAAAAATTTATGAAGTCAACAACAATTATTTCAGAGAGCTAATCAGAGATCTGCTTCGCAAATGGAACCGGACTATGATGAAATTTTGATAAAACAGTCTCAATTTCATTTTTCTCATGCACCATCAACCAGTAATGACACCAGAAAATAAAGTGATAATACTTCACATCAAGAACTACACTAAATTCTTTTTATATTTTGTGCTTATAATTTTCTTACCTTTTGCTTTTTTACTATTAAAATAATAAGTATATGTAATAATATATGTATATGTTTATAGAACACATAATTTTTTTAACGATTAAGCATTATTCTTTGGTCAGCTACGATCGTCTAGTTATTACAAATTGCCCGTCTTAAAAAAAGTTTCCCCACCACTGTTCTGAGGCATAATTACAAAATCATAAAGATCTACATTATTTTGTGAAAATGTGTCCTTTGAAACTTTTACTGAGTTTTGGATTTCGTTTGAGTTATAATTTTAACGAGTAAAATAAGTTGTCTTATTCCGCAATGAGATAACCAAATAAAGTTACCGAATCTCAAACATCCACCAAAGAGGATGAATTTTCTTATTTTTTTTTATTCATGACATCTCCAAGTGCGGAAGAATTTTATATCATCCCACCAAAAGATTCTTAGAAAGAAATAGTTCTTAAATTTACTGCCAGGATAGCCCTTGCACCATCAGTTTTAAGGCTTCCTTTGCGATAAAGCTTTGTCAAATATGGAGCGCTTTAAAAAAATGTCTCGTCTATTTCTTGAGAGACCGGGATATCAGATGTCGTAGACCTTTATCTTACACAGGAGAATTTTGCTGAAAATTGTTGGTGTCTTCAGAGACCATAAGTGGAATGATCTACCAGAAAATGGAACAAGAGTGCCGGAGAACATGGGGGGTTACCAACATGATGGGCAACCATCCTTGAAAACGATAAGGAAGAAGAATGAAATTCAATATGAGCAAGTGAAGACGTTTTTGGGTTCATTTTCTACAAATATGTAGGGATTATATTTCAACTTTGTCACTGTCTCTTAATATATTTGCAGACAAGGATTTAGAATAAAAATAGTCCTAAAATTTCTTTGCTGCATTGGCGAATGTGTTATTATCGATTCTTTTTTATTGCGCATTTATGCATTTATCTTTTAGACCTGTTCCAGTATAATATATCATTTATATTTAAAAATTAGATAATTTTAGCCTTTATTAACCGTTACCATGATTGTATTTTTCATTATATTTAATACTAGCTGCCTTTGGTGACGAGTCGGTTCGCTAATCTTAATGCTCTTTAAAATAGTCAGAAATACTTTTTGTAACGTCATTGCCAATTAAATATTTTATGTAACTTGTATTTTAAGAGTAATACTTCATAAAAATATTTTTAAGTTTCAAATTTCGTGTCATATAATTCACTCATGCTATTATAAAGGCCTTAAATCCTTAATGCACTATAGGTATCTATGATTATTTGTCAGATGCCGCAAAATTGACTATACAAACTGAAAAAAAATTTTTTTTTTTTTAATATAAGTATTGAAAAGAGAATCATTATGCCTTCTACAGAATAATTTCAGTAATTTATGCAATATTTCAAGAATTATTAAACAAAAATTTCTTAGATTCATCAAAAAAATTCAGTTTTTAGTTTTACTTTCAAAAGTATTATGTTGTTCGGAAAGTAATTTCGTTTTTTCCTGACAAAGGATTTAATTGCATTTTTCGCACCCAATTTCATACTTTAACCGCAAAATCATTTTATGTTTTAAGAGCTGATATAGCAGGGCTTGAGTGTGAAAAAGTGCAGCTGATTCTTCGCAGTAGTTTTTGGATGGTGCCCTTTTAAATATGGAGAGCAATAAACAGCATTTTCGTCATTTTTTTCTTTTTTGCTATAAAAGGTAAAAATGCTGTTCAAGCCAGAAATAAATTAGCCAATATGTGTGGAGAAGATGTGTTAACAGTACATCAGTACCAGAACTGATTTGCAAAATTTTTCCTTCAAATGAGGAGGCCAAAAACCACCTCGATCAGTTTTTTTTTACAGCAAAGACCAAAACTTTTATGAGCGTGTAATCATGTTACTACCAAAAATATGGCAAAAGGTATTAGACCAGAATGGCAATTTTATAATTTAATAAATAATTTATTCATTAAACGAAAATTTCTTTTCATTTTGACAAAAAAAATACGAAATGACTTTCCGAACAACCCAATATTTAAGTGATGCGAATGACAACATTTTATTTTGTTGCGGTCTTTAAACATGATATTTAAGACTGCACATAAGTAACGAGTTGATAAATATGGGTAATGGTGTCAATTTATCGATCAAATGTATCAATCAATTAAATTTATCAATCTAATGTAGTTGCAGTTAAATACTGCCATCCAATCAATATAAAATAAGTATTCAAACTCATATCTTAAACAAATTATGCCGTTTTAAAGTAAAACAGCAAAATATATCATTATATTTTTACAAGTAAAATTTGGAGACATTTACAATAATAACTTTTCTAAGTCAACCTAAAGTTGCGATTATGAAAATTTTTGCCTGCTGTTGACCAAAAGTTGAGTAAATCGAATCGTAATAAAGTAAGAAGAAATGATAGATTTTTGAACTTCGAACAACCGTAGCATAACTTCATAACGGAAAGTGAATTTCATTTATTTGTCGTCAGCATTTTCTTTAAGGTGAGTGGGCTATTTTAAAAGGGGTTCTCAGGTTTCTTTGCATAATGTTGTAATGATAAGTTTATAAGCCAGATAATAACCTTCGGGCAGGAGTGATCCCTTTTGTCTAGCAGACATAATACGTGGCTACCAGCCCTAACGTTGCGTGTTCGGTATTCTCCTATGAACAATAGCAACAGTTGTAACCCGTTGACCAAAAATACGCAGCTTTCGTGCTGCTGCTGTGGAATCATCTGCGCAAAGCAAAAATAATAGAAATGAAATCAGGCTGATCATCTCTATGACTTCTAGAGCCATGTTATGCGGTTACGAACCCTACCTTTGCGAGTTCTTTCATCGTCTATCATAAATAGCTCCAATGTACTTTTAATTTTCAGGAGGAAAGGAATATTTTTTCTTTGAATATTGTTCATTTTTATCCTTACTATTAATATATCTGAGAATGCTTTTCATAAACTGTGAATTTCATTGTTCATAACCTACTTCAGTTCTCTTTTGACGATAAAGCATAATAATCATGTAGTCACTTATTAGGTACATTCAATATACAGTATTAAATACACCTTATGGAAATCAAATTATACTGCTATCATTCGCCAATAAAATTATAAGGAAGTTGAAAGACGATGCGACACTTAAGGTTATCCTATTGATAATAAGACGTAGTAATTAAATAGTCGCTTATGATATACACTGATGGAAAAAAAATCCCAACACTAGGAAGGAGCTGTGCTAGATAAACGAAATTTGATAGGCGTGTTTATACATCTGAAAGATGACGTCGATTCAAATTTCGAGCTACGCGCGTAAGTGTGGCGCTAGTAGCGACACTATGAATATGCAAATGAGGTTTGCTTTAAATAAGTGCTGTAAGGTTCGTGATCGTTATTTACAGTTGAGATTTGACGTAGTGGGTTAATGTTAGTCAAGGATGCCTCTGAGAAGACGAAGGAGCCATTATCAACAGCTCACTGAGTTTGAACGAGGTCGTGTTGCAGGGCTACGAGAAGGTGGGTTTTCTTTCCGCGATATTGTTGAAAGACTTGGCAGGAATGTATCCACTGTGCATGAGTATTGGCAGCAGTGGTCAAGGAAAGGTACTGCCTCAAGAAGACCAGGTTCCGGGAGGCCACGTGGTACTACTGAGAGGGAAGACCATCGTATTCGGCGTATGGCTGTTTCTAATCGTACTGCGTCTGCAGCTGAAATTCGAGCTGCAGTTGGCACCACAGTGACACAACGAAGTGTTACAGATTGGTTACTTCAAGGACAGCTCCGAGCCAGACGCCTTGTACAGTGCATTCCACTGACTTCAAACCACTGCCGTTTTCGACGTGAGTGGTGTCAAGTTAGAGCTCATTGGAGGACGGAGTGGAGATCTGTTGTGTTTTCTGATGAAAGCCGGTTCTGCCTTGGTCGCAGTGATAGCCGTTTGTTGGTTAGAGGGAGGGCAGGTGAACGCCTGCTAGTGACCTGTCTGCGTCCTAGACACACAGGGCCTACTCCTGGAGTTATGGTTTGGGGAGCAATTTCGTATGACAGCAGGAGCACTCTCGTGGTTATCCCACGCACCCTGACTGCTAATTTGTACGTCAGTCTAGTGATATAACCTGCTGTGCTGCCATTCATGAACAGCATTCAAGGGGGTGTTTTCCAATAGGATAACGCTCGCCCTCATACCACTGTTGTAACTCAACATGCTCTACAGAGTGTCGACATGTTGCCTTGGCCTTCTAGATCACCAGATCTTTCCCCAATTGAGCACGTATGGGACATCATTGGACGACAACTCCAGCGTGATCCACAACCAGCATGAACCGTCCCTTGACCGCCCAAGTGCAACAGGCATGGAACTCCATCCCACAAACTGATATCCGACACTTGTACGACACAATGCATGCATGTTTGCATGCTTGCATTCAAAATTCTGGCGGTTACACCGGTTACTAATGTACCAACATTTCACATTTGAAATGGCTCTTCTCGCCAATGGCTCTACCTGTGATCTTGAAACTTTAATCAATTAAGTATGTTACTTAGACAAATGTATTCCTAAAATTTCATTACTGTACAATAATTTGTTCTTTGTGTTAGGATTTTTTTTCCATCAGTGTATATTCAATATACAGTATTAAATGTGACATTTGACGGTCAAATTATACAGACAGTATATTCGTTCGGGGAAACTGTAAAGATTTAAATTTGTTTATCATAAATGTTCCCTCGGTTACTCTCATTTTGAATTAATAAAATATTCATTGACTAATTTAAAACTCTAATTCATTCTCTAATTATATTACACTCCACTCCTTGAAGAATAATTGTTATTAAAATGAAACAAAATTTCTGATAAGTTGCATTCTATGAAAGTCCTTTTTTTCTGAAATAATTATAAGCCTTTAATTTGTACCTATTCGTTTTATCTTGAATAACAACCATCCATCAATCTTTTAGACTACAATTACAGATGTCAGCAGCATACAGCGGATGGAAAAACCACCCAATCTATACGGATATCTCCTTCCATTTATTAAACCTCATTTAAAATACATCCCTTTCTACATATCCTTCAGCATATTCAGAAAATATCTGAGGATACTCCCCAGATGATTTAAAATCCAAACGTAATCCACCAAATTCGCAACTTTCCCTACATTCAAATTCAATTCCCCCAAATGGGCCGACGCATCCGCCCATCCACTTCATCAGCTCGTTCCATCCACTTTTTTTCGATCGACAGGAAGAACGGAAAACTTTTCCTGACAGGTGATTGAGCAAAGTTTTTTAAGTGAAAAGTTTCCTGTCAGGATTGCGAGTGCGTTCGGGACTTCGCACTCAATCGCCCCGGAGCATGACACTTCCAGCCCAGCCGCGGCCTGTCAGAGAAAATTAATGTCCTCAATCAGCTTTTGCGCGATACCTCCGTGTTCTTTCCCACTGCCCAAATGGAACGGGAAGGGGGCTGCCGTCCCCCGGGAGTGTTCGCGGCATCGATTACCGGAAAGGGAGATACAGGTTATTTCTCTGCCAGAAATTGCTTAGTGATCAAACATGGGCTCTGGAAGGGATGAACAGGAAGGGAATTGCTCGAACCACTTGCTTGTCCATTTGAGCAAGAAAATGACTGCCCAGTTAATTTCTTGACAGGATGTACAAATTTGTGGAATAATTTAAATTTAGAATCAACTAACGTTTCAGCCCATAAATAATTCATTAATTTTTTATCACAATTTAATTGCCAAATTTTATAATTTTTAAGCCCAGTTTGTTTAGTATATCCAGGATAGATAACTAAAATAATATTGGATTTTTTTTCTGCTTTGAGATATGCATTTCAAACCAAGAGGAGTGGTCTCCCCTAAACTGTCTTGCATATTTTTTAATAAAGATATTTTTTCAGCGAACGCTTCCCATAAACATGGCTTACAAGACTTACGAAAAATTTACCTTTACCTTCAGTTTGGCACTTTATTAAAATTATCGAGTGATCTTTGGCTTGTGCTTTTGGTGATTAACCTTTAGCTTACGGCTGGTACAACAGTAGTACCAGGATTTTTTTTACCTTTCCGTACGGCTCGGTACAACTGCTGTACCAGGAACGAGTTTGGATTTCCTTTCCCCACTTCAGCTTTCCAGCTGAGCCGTAATTGCCTCTAAAAACTCCCTCCGTATTGTGTCGCGCCCCTTAGGGTCGGGAATCACTATTGTAATCACTGTTGGCGACAATGAAACTTTTGACCGTGTTTTGGCGACATTCCCTTTTAAACTTCCTAGGGGAGTGAGTACAGAATGAGATAGCATAATTTCATTTTTGACTAGTACTTGATTGAAAACATTGTTCTTTACCTTCGTTCCTTCATTTAAAAATCATTACTTCATTCCTTCAAAATAAAAATGAAATGAAGAAACTGAAGACACTCCTTAGAGAAAAATATTTGTCAAAAAATATAGTTTGATAAAAAAAAAAAGTTTATTAAGTTAAAGCCACTTTAATCCTAAAAATTATATGAATTATTAATTGCAATTACAGCAAAAATTAAGTTTTGGGAAATAAAACAATTCTTTCTTTTAACTGTTTAACTGATAAAAATGAAATAAATTTTTATAAATCTCAAACAAGAATTTGTTAAAAAGACTTCCTTTGTCACTAAACAGAACAATGCTTAACAACTAAAAAATTTTATTCAAAAAATTTACAGCTTTATATTAATATATGTTTATAGTTGAGTCCATCTAATCGAATGATAAATATTTGAACCAAGAATTATTTGATGTTTCGTATCATGCTATGGTCTAATGAAGGTAATCGGTGCCCAAGACGAAATGATACCTACATTTTTTTTTTTTTTCAGTTTTAAATTTTCATACTTGAACTCGATATATTTCTGCTAGAAATATATTTTGGTTATAATGTTATATAAACTCATGGCTTCATCATTATTTGTAATTATTTATGAAAACGATGGATTTAATATTTCATAATTCTGTAAACGTTAGAAAGTTTTAAAATAATGAAGGAGATTCATAAAATCTATCAAAATAATAATTAGTTTCTCCATGCGTTCAAGTAACAGAAAAGAAATATTAAAATCTTATAGCTTTGTTTCAGTCCACTGAAAAATACTTGAAATCTCGAATTATTCCGGAAGTATTTGCTTTGAAATAAAACAAAATTGCATTAAAAAGTCTGGAATTCTATATTTAATTCTAAGTATTTCTCAAAGATAATCTAAATCATTTTTTAGTAAAAATACTAGTATTGAATAATGAATGCTGATAATCGAGAATGTTATACAGAAAAAAGAGCTTCAAAAATAAAGTTAAAAACTTTTAATATGAAATAATATAACTTAATAATTTAATTTATAAACTTTTTAATTTATGAATCATATCTTATGTATCGAATTCATTTCAAGTCTTACTTTATTGTTGGTTATATTGATTGTCTTAAATCTGCTGATTACTTACTTATCAGTAAATTTTGTGTAGAAATTTTTTATATATATAATTAAGCTACTGAATGTCTACAAAACTGAACATATTTTTTTTAAAAAATACTACTCTGCAATCAGAAATTAAAATTCTCAGCAAAAAATGTTTTCAATTTCAATTTTAAGCATCGGCAATATAATGGAAAAACGCTAATAGTAATTTATATTACAAACGGTTTGAACTATGTCGGGAATAAAAATTATATTCGATTACTATGGGAATAATATATTATTATAAAAAACATTTGCAGATATTTTTAATTTGCAGAACAATAAAGAATTGTTATCCGTGTAATGCCCGAAGATTTGTGAATACTTTAAAAAAAATATGAACAATTAGAATCTTTATATATATATAATATGCACAAATCGTTACATTTTATTAAAATTGATGAGTTAAAATTATAAAAATAAATTCACAATGCTGTGTTCAAGCAATGTCAGTTTAATTCGCAGCTTCAGTAAAGCTTGAGAAATGGATTTAATGGATACAATTGAAAATTTTTTGTTCGATGTACTAAACTATTTAGCATATATCGTATTTGCAATTTGTTTAATTTATAATATTTAATGCAATATTTTTTACTAGAGAATTGATGAAATAATTTTGAGTGAGAAAAAAAATAAAACTGCGATTAAAAGCCTACTCTAGAGTTCTGCAGAGACGAAACCGCAAAAAAAGGCAACCCGCTTACTACGGAACGGACAGATGACCAATTAACTCTACGGGTGGTTGAAATCGAAGAGCTTATCTTCAAAAACCACCCTTAAAAGAAGGGGAAAGCATCTTACACTAAACGCCGTATTCAAAGGAACTTTTCCGAGTTTGGGTAGCCGCAGTCTAAAGGTTAATAATTGGATCGTGGTCAAAAGTATTCAGAAACCGAATTTTGGTTTCAACCACGTTTTTCTCAAAAGATTGCTCCACAACTTTGACGTAAATTTAAACTTAGAGTAGCAAAATAACATGCGAAATTTGATATATATAAGTCAATCCATTTCTGAATTATCAAGGCTATATGCTTCCTAAGTACAGACAAACAAAGTGACAACTCGTTACTAGATTTTGTTCAAAATTTAGTAAATGTCTGTTCATACGATCTTAAATACGTGTATAGAAATTAATCTACCAGTTTGTAGTTATAGTGCTAAATCAGATTCGAACTGCTTTTGCTCCTCACATACTTCCTCTGAGCTAATTTCAACTCAAATTTTGATAGAAATCCACAAATTTCGTTAGAGAACTGTTTGTCAAATTTCATCTATTTAGCACAAAACGGTTTTGTGTCATCTTTGTCACAGACAGACGAACATTTCCGAAAATTTTCTTTTTGAACTAGTACTTCTAAAACGGGGAGGTTCTTTAAAATCTCGAGTTCGAAATTTTTTACGATTATAATACATTCTATGTACAACGTATACGAGAAAGTATAAAGTTAAGATATCCTTTAGTGTGTCAGAAGTTTGAGAGTTCGTATCACATCCGTTGTAGCTTGTTGTAGAGTATTTCTATTTAAATGTTCAAAAGCTTAAAGTACTGTTGCATTATAATAACATCAAAACAACAAACACATCCGAGTTTATCACTAGTTAAAATGGAGGCACCTGTTTAAATGTTCAAAAATTTAAAATACAGTGGCAATCTAACGATACCAAAAAAACAATCAAGTTCGATTTCTTACCAGAGGAATTAGGTAAGTTTTTGTTCAAATGTTCAAAAGCTGTGGCATTTTAATAACATCAGAAGAGAGCAATCATTTCAGAGTTACCTGAAATAGGAAATTTCTATTTAAATGTTCAAAAGTTTAATACTGTGGCTTTCTAACATCATCAAAACAACAATTTATTTTCAAAAATGAAAAAAAATAATTGAATAAATAGAAGTCATTGGTTCGAGCTAAAAAAGTTTTTAGATGCTGTCTATTCAGATGTGTTGTAGATAATAATGCATCACCACAAATTTGATATGTATGGTAGCAAACGAAGCTGTATTCATTAGCTTTTAACTGAGTATTAGTCTAAATATTAAATAACAATATGTTGATACATTGTTACATCTATATAAATAAAAAGGAATGTTTATCTGTATATTCTTTATGCCTTCCTAAGCCGTTCATCCGATTGCGCCGGATACCAGCTAGTTGACTATTACTCTAAGTCACAAATGAACATTTTTGAATGAAGCTTTACATGAAAACTATTCTTTATGGCAATGAAACGTTATTTATTTTCAACGTTTATTCAAAAATTTCCTTGAGTATATCTCTTCTAGTGTTAAATTTACAGCATGAAGGTGCAAAGATACGGAGAATGCTTCATTGTATACCATAATATTTAAAGATATTTTTTTAATATGTCTATTTAGAGTCTGATTTCAATTGTTAGTAGCCTTGTTAGAAAGTATTTTAGCCTTATCTAAGTATAATCATTGCTTATTTTTAATGTATATTATCATTGTATTAAGTTCATTCTTAGATTTTTAATATAATTCCATTCAGCTTTTAGATTTAATAAAAATGAATCAGTAGATAGGACTTTTATAATGTACAATGTAAATCACGAAATATATTCGATGGTACATATTAAACTCAGAAATTGGATAATTCCAAAAACACCCAATATATTATAAACCTATTGTAAGTCAGAAATACACTACTGGATTAAATTAGATTGTGTTATCTATGAATTAAATGTTAGATGAAATCACGAACCAATAATTAAGGAGCAATTAGTGTGGATACAATGAAAAAAAACATGTTAAATAATCTAAAATACGATAGATTAAATTTCTATAATTATAAAATGTTTAAAAATAGTTTACTCAAGGTGCATTAATATCGACTGGTTAATAAGATACTAAATTGAAAATAATTACAATAAATCTTACTGGTGAATATCTATATAAATAATAATTAATGTTAGTCTGTAATGTCTCTTATGTACTGCCGTACCGCTCATCCGATTCTATCCAGTTCTATGCTGGATGGATGCTTACGAGTCGGACAGTCAAAAAATTTATTTTTTCTGTTGAAGACGGAAAAAAATATTGCCTACCCTAAAGCTCTGAAATCATAAAGTAAAAAAAAAAGACTAAATATTATTAACACTTCTCCTTTATACATCATTCAATTGCAATGAATGTATACATTTCCGATACAAAAATAAATCTTATTCTTTCAATGAATCCTAAGTAAACCAGACAATTATTTTAAATTTCAAACGAATTCTTTCTCTGCGGCAGCAATGCGCTGGGTATCAGCTAGTACAAAATAAAATCAAAGTGCAAATTAACTGAATTTCGGGAATGAGAAGCCATGTTATGAACATATGATATCGAAATTTTCTGGATATTGATGAAAAATACTAGCCATTTCTGAACAGAGAGAATAATCAAAATTGCAATTGTCTTACAGCATGTGTTTTATAATAAAACATTCAAAACGCTTCCGATTGCTCAAACGTTTTTCTGTAATGTATAATTATGATAATTCACTTCTTAAGAGTCAAAAAAGTAAAAAAAAAAGAATGACATTCAAATAAATGTTATAAAAGACCAATAATCATAATCATATTCAACGAAATAGAAGAAAATGAGTAAATATAGGTTTAAGTATTTTCTAATAAAAGATATTTTTATTCTAAACAATAAAAGTATCCCAGCATTACATAGGAGTTGGGTAGAAAATTAAAATGTTTTTATATCAATCCGTCGTATAAGAGCATAATATGGTATCTGAATGCTTAATGCTTCAGTGCTGAAGTATTAAGAATGAAAAAACAGGTTTTTCAAATAAAATGGCAGCTTCAGATTTATATTTTTCAACATTTTCTGTAAGCGTATGTGACTGCATTCGAAACTAGGGTTATTTATTTATTTATTTTTGAAAAATGTGACAGCAATAAATTGACTGAGAAAACACTGAAGAAAATAAATCAATTATAAACTAAAGTGAGAGTTGTAAAAATTGTAAGATCAAAAGCTATAAAAATGTTAAAATGTTTTTAAAAATTTATTAAATAATTTATGGAAAATTTTGCAACAGTTTTTGAAATCTGAAATTTATATTTCGAATAATTTTTATTCGAAATTCAATTTTTATATCCAACTTAATTTTTTTCGCTTTTGAAATTTATATATATATATATATTATATATACTTTTTTTCTAAATTAAGAAATGAACATTATTTCCATTGCATTTCTAAATAATGAAGTTCGACTGTCGAATTTTTTTAATAAGCTTCATCTTTAATTAAAAATCTTCTTGAGTATATTCGTCGGATAAAATATTAGCATTAGACAGAAAATGTATACTAAATTCCAAATTACGGGGTTTTTTTAAATTTACCAAAATTTAAAACTTTAACAAATATTATCTCGAAATGTTAAATAGCTTTACAAAATTCAAATTTTAAAACGAATGATATTTTCCAAAAAATAAACATTAAAACAAATCTCTAACATTTTTTATAAAAAGGAAACTGTTTGAAAATTATGAGAAATGAATAAAAAATCTATTCATTATTTTCAGTTAAAAATTTATTTTTAATTTAGATTTATCTATCTTAAGTATAGAAAAAAACCACCCACTGTAATGTTTGTGCTAGACAAATTTTAATTCTAAGATCTTCTAGAACTAATTGTTGAATAATGCAATTCGCGAATTAATAATTTATTTCATGAAAAATAAAATAAAAAGCAAACGATTTCCAAGCATGACAGAATCCACTAATCTAATTATGCGCATAATTTGTTTATAACATGCCAAAATTGTGGCAATATTTTATTAGCAAACTACTGAAATGCCACCGGAAACAATAATTCGAAACCTAGTTGGCTGCTGTGACTCATTCGGTTTGTTTATATAGCAATTCTGCACTCTAAGAGTGAAAAGTAAGCTGATCCATAATAATAAGAAAAATAATAGCAAGAAATGAATGATTAATTTCCCTTTGCCCTTAAAGAACTTGTAAAAGCTTCGCATTACAGCAGAAAAATAGGAGAGGCTTTCGTATAAAGTGAAGTTCTTTTTTACTTTTTTTTTCGGCATGACGTCAAGGATTTCCGGCGGGATACTTCTAGTGATTAAAAGAGCTGTGTTGTTTGGCAGGAAATCGATTATATCAGCTTTCATCGGGTAGATTAATCGATTGTTATGAACCAATCTCTGTCATCTGCGAGTGTGGCAGAATGTTTTTCTCTTTGAGCATTCATATAGGACAGTGGTGGGGAAACTTTTAAGACGGGCCATTTGTAATAACTAGACGATCGTAGCGGGCCAAAGAATAATGCATAATCGTTAAAAAATTTATGTATTCTATAAACATATACATATATTATTACATACACTTATTATTTTAATAGTAAAAAAGCAAAAGGTAAGAAAATTATAAGCACAAAATATAAAATGAATTTAGTGTAGTTCTTGATGTGAAATATTATCACTTGTCATTACTGGTTGATGGTGCATGAGAAAAATGAAATTGAGACTGTTTTATCAAAATTTCATCATAGTCCGGTTTTATTTACGAAGCAGAAATTCCTAAAACTGATGAAAGGTGCTCATCTGCAATTCTGTTTCTTAAAAAAGTTTTTCTAAGCTACATTGTTGAAAAGATTTGTTCGCATATATAAGATGAGCCGAACATTCTCATTATCTTCATTGCATGAGTAATTAGATTTGGGAAATTATCTGGACTTAAATTTTTATAAAATTCTCGTGAGGGTACTGTATGAAAAGTTTGTTTCAGGAGAGTATTACATTTCAGTTCTATTAACTCAAGTTGAACTTTCGCATCAACTTCTTCGTAATTAAAATTGAATGGGGTCGCAAAAATTCTAAACTCTGGTTCCATTTTTCTAAAGTCTTGAAACCTCCTTTCAAATTCTGAAAATAGTTTTCTCAAATTAATTTCATATTTTTTAATCTTATTGTTTGATATAGTGAATTTTAAAGATTGCATTCTTGGAAAATGAGAAAAATCAGATTTAGAGATCTGATTAGCAAATAATAATATCGGCCTCGCTTGTATTTATACCTACCTTCAAGGATTGTTCGGGAATTGGAGTTTTGCGGTTCTTTCGGAAAAACAGAAAAATGAATCGAAAATGCGAGTGTCTAAAAGTTTCGAGCGAAGAGGAGTCAGCTGTTTGGGTCGGATGGATTTGTCCAGAATACTATTGTGTTTTGAATATCGCCGCAGGCAGTTTTTATGCAGGTCGTCACATTACAAAGAAAGAATGCGTTCAAACATTCTCACGACGGCACTCTTAAACGGACCGGATTAAACCTTTCCGCGGGCCGGACTTGGCCCGCGGGCCGTAGTTTCCCCATCACTGATATAGGAGTTAGGGAATGCTGCGTTGCAAGCTAAAATAATAGATTTCGACTTTATAGAAGCTCTCTCTAACTGTCTTTTTCATTTTCATTTTGTTCATGCAGTTTAAGTTCGATAAACCAATCAAATTTTTACTAATAGTTAATAAAAATACGTATGAGTGCGTGTGTGTGTGTGTCTGTCTGTGCTCTGGTACTATACAGGAGAAGTAGTTTCTCTTCTTACAACCGAATTTCGGCCACACATATTTAGAGTAAGAATGCATACATCAGAGTTATTTTTTTGTGAAATTTTATATTAAGGGAGAACTGAAAAGAGAAATAAATTTTAAATGAGAATTTAGCCTTCAATGAAATAATTTTAGAAAACATTAATTATGTATCGTGTATAACATATATTTTATATAGTTTGAGACAATAAGCATGTTTATTAAAAAGTTAAGGTTTAGTTTAGGTATTTTAACACATTCATTGCTTCGGACGAATTAGATGCAAATTCCATAAAAATGGAAAAAAAACTTCCCACCGCTGATATCTATTACGCAAAAAATAGTTAAATGAAATAAAACGAAGATGTTCTACAGACATATAGTAGAGTTTCAACTTATCTAAACTTGCATAAGGGACAAAATTTCGCACTCAGAAACTTGCTATTGGTAATACCTGAAAAACGAGATATCTCGTCTGTAGTTTTGAATGCGTTAATTTCCCTTTTTGAGCTCGAGGGCTATTTTGGAACAAACCTCGCAATTTTGAACCACGCTCAGACGTACGTCCCAGCGCTGCAAGCTTCCCCGCCACACCAGCAAGCGGACTTTTGACCCTGACGGATTTAACGGACACCAGATCCGTTAAATCCATTACCCGATGGTTCTTTGAGGAAATCGCATCCCTCCTGGAATTCTAAGGTTCCGAAGCCGAGGCCTTTTCACCAGGATCAACGTGGCCTGCTAAAACGTAAGGGGATGCCTTTTTATGATGCAGTTTCAAAGGTAAGTCAATCATAATAAAAAATATTGTTGCCCTAAACAAGAAATAAAAAAAAAATCTTTGTTTTAAGACTAGAATTCACCAAGTTAAACCTGTTTAACAAACAAGTGTAGTATAAGAATATATTTCAAATACAATCTTTAAAAAGTAAGAAATTTAAAGGAAATAAAAAATATCATCATAAATCGCTTAATGTTTCATATATTCCATAGAAAAGTATTAAAAAAATTAAGCTTCTACGTAAAACAATTATCGAAATGTGACTTTTTCAATAAGAAGACTTGATAAAAACTAAATAATTGAATTCCAAAGATTAGTTCATGCTCTCCCTATATATATTTATTGATATATCTTGTTGAGATTTTCAGTTGTTAATAAAATTATTTTTATTCATCCACTCAGGTTCAAAAAAAATTTTTTTTAACTTGTAGTGGATGACACTCGATGTCAATACAGTTTTTCTTTCTTCCAAATATTAATCCATTGATTAAATTAAATTGATAATACTTTAAATAGAATTTTTAGCACTTTGTGATGAAAACCGAAATTAGCAAACATAGCCCAATCGGTAAAATGCAAGAATTTCAGTTTGTTTCTCGTAATATGAAGAATGCAAGTTCAGTTCTAGTAAGCATCAATCATTTTCTGTTCCTTAATAATTATTTAATAAAGAGTAACAAAGGTTTTTTCTTTGTTGACCCAAATAGGAATTGAATTGATTTTTTTAATATTACTTGCTTTCATTATGAAATAAAGTAATATTTAAAATACAAGGCATTTAAAGACTTGGAAAAAAAAGTCACACTGCAATTTCTCTTAAAAATAATTTGACAATTTTTGTAATTAATTTTATTCTATCTGCATTTTAATAATTGAAATTATGTCATATCTACATTTTAATTGGTAGTTTTAAACAGTTCTTGTATTTAGATAATTAAATGGATTTCATAGTATAAGACTACAATTCAGCCATGATATACCAAACATACTGAAAGATAGACTCATATTTCCAATAATCATATTCATTGATGAAAGTATTTGTAAAATAATTCAAGCAATATAGATTTCAAATTCTTAAGTTTATTTCAGTTTTCTCCATCTTAATTTAATATTATTATCTTTTCATAAATACAAAAATAAGTAAAGACAGAACTTGTTCGACAAATCTATGAAATGAATCCACCGTTAAATTTAATTGGAAACAAAATTTCTATATTTCATCTCTTTAAGCTAATCAAATATATCTAGCATAAAGTTATGTGAAATTCCATATCAATATTGGATCAACTTCCTCATCCCACCATTTATTTTAAAACGAGAACGAAACTTTTGCAACCAACCCGACCGAATTATTTCGAATAACTCAATGACATTCAAACAAGGCTCTCCTGTTTTCACGGAACGGAAGTCTTCCGCTGCTATCTATTAGCTAACCACCTACCAATAACACAGCTGTGTTATTTTGAAAAGCTATCGCAATAAATAAATAGTATCTGGTGCATTTTAAACCTGACTTAGCCGGAGTCGTTTTCTATTGGTTCCATTCACTTATGACGCTGAATCGCAATGCACGCCGGGAGATCTCATTGACTTATCTCCAGAGAATGGAACGGAAAAGGGCGGGAAACGGATCGATATTCCTTTTGCACTTGTAATCATCTTATATTCTGGAGCTGATGACGGTAAACTATTTGGAAGACGACAGATCTGTAAGTCAATTTATCTTTGCGCTCGTCTCGCCTTATCGTTTGTAGTTTAGTTTTAATCAGCAGCTCTCTCTGTTTTAGTAATAGAGGTGATTCGAATAGTTGTAGTCCGGATTGGTGATTGCAATGAATCGAACGAATGTGTGCAAGATTATAGAAGGAATTCTTGCGTCTAAAAGATTGCTTGGATTTCTTTGAAAATATAGGAATTTTCGTCAAATCCAATCTTTTCACATCTAAAATTGTGTCATCTAATTTTTCATTTATATAATTATCTTACTTAAATGCCGGTCTTAGAAATGAGGTTTTCATGAATTCAATGGAATTCCTTCCATATTATTGATGAATGCAAGAATATGAAATTATGTGTATTTATATGCAAATTATTGTAAAAATATTTGTATATAAATTTGCTTTGTAAAGAGTGCAATTTTGCCTGTGAACTAGCTAAAAGTCCCGTATTTTTTATTTATAATTATTTTACCTAAAATTGTTATTTCACATATCTTCTAGACATCTTCTTTAAAAGGGATTCAGAAACGAACTTTTTTACGAATTGCTTGGAAATCATGTCAACTTCAAATCGCTTAGTCAATGATTTAAACATACTAGAATCGGTTTCCATTTTTAATAATACAGAGCAGAAAAATATGTAAATAGGTATTGTTCTTGAAGGCAATTGACTTTTATTATAGAAGTTTAAATCCTTTTCAATAATCATATTCTGTTATTGCATATTAGTAAAATACAATTAATTATAATTTGATAAAAATCAGTTTTTAAAGGATATCGTTAAAATGTGTACGAAAAATGGAAATTTTTAGTACTGAAAATATTTTATATTTATTTAAATTTTTAATAAGGTAGAGCTTTGATTCTTTGACCTATTTTACCTTTTGTCACTTCAGTGTGTCGAGTGTTGTGTGAACTGACGATAAAATTTTGAAATTTTGGTGTTTAGTGCTAAGTTAATAGTTTAGTTTACTTAATAGCTTAATGACATTAGTTCACCAATAGCGTAGTTTAATTAATTAAAAGTTTAGTGATATTAGTCCACGAGTAGCTTAGTTTAACTAATAGGTTAGTGATATTAGCCAAGAAACATGAGGATGAGTAGTTTATGGAACTGTGGTTGATTCTCTCCGTCAGGGAGGGTATAGAAATGGTGTGAGATTGCCCTTAATCGATGATGGGATGTAATTCCCACGAGACGGGTTGTACTGTGACCGCTGGTGATCTTTAGAACTCAAGCCCGCTTCTCGCCAATGGTATCGCGGTGACCCAATTATTCAGATTCTTCTGTTGCCTCAGAACCGGTTGAATACTCAATTTATGATCATACTAATTAGTACTGTGCATGTTGAAGTTATCATGCTCATTCTATTTCCAAAAGGAAGACAGACAAGCTGCCTGTGAAGAAATTTCATTCGAAATTTGATATATATATACAAATCTGTTGCGATGGCCACATACTAAATGCCATCTATTTAATACAAAAGTGTTTCTTTTTGTTTTGTTTCGGCATTCCCAAAAAGGCAGAAATAGTCACAAAAATTTGCTTTTTGACCTCAGGGTCAAAACTTGTGTTTGAATTTTCGACGTCTATAATATATATATATATAAGTATGGATGAAAAGATATACCGATCATAAATTTCCAACTAAAGTGCATTGAAATAGTCACTGAAAGCGTTTAGCCGGATTCTAAAAAATTATTACTAGAAATGATGATAATTTTTTATACTGAAACCAATTGAACATGAAAAAAAAATTGAAACTTTTCACTTCTTGACCATCAACAATGAAAAAAAAAAAGAAGATGAAATAGTGTCGCAACAATGAAAATAACTTCAGTTTTTCTTTAAAAATGAAGCATTTTTTTTAAACATACCCATAATGTTGATTAAAAGTTATTTTAAAAATAGAAAACAAATTAAATTGTAAAATAAAAACTATAATTGAAAAGAAAAGTTTTTGTATTTTAGAATGATAAAATCATTTTTGTGTTGTACTGTATTTCAAATTTATCGAAAAACACGTTTGATTCTAAGAAATTAAAATTTCAAAAATATCGTTCTGAAATTTACTCCTCCCTTTTTAAAATGTATACAAAGTTAATTTGACCTAATCAGTCAAACATATGGATGATAGAAGAAATCACGTGGATCATAAACTTTTACTTGCATCATATATTTTACTGTTTTCAAATTATGGCGATGGTTGGATTATGCAACGAAATTTGAAAAATTTTTAAATTTAAAACAGTTTTAACAGATATGCACTTAAAATAAACCCAAGATTTGAAAGATCAGGTAACTTCCAATACGATAATAGTACCTGAATTTAAAAACGAGTAATATGGGCCAAAACCTTGGCGTAGTTTGAAATCCAACTATCGGCAAAATCTGTATTGTTAAATCCTGCAAATACAGTTTCGACAGCAATATATCAAATTTACCGAGATCTTTCCATTCCGTCAATTTTCGAATGAACTTACAATAAACCAGATCAATGTTTTATTTCAAGGAAAGATTAGTTTTCCGACTGTACTGTATCACTGAAATAATCTCTCTTCAAGAAAGAAAATTCGCAGAAAGTCATTGTTGCTTCTGCTACCTTAAATCTGTTATTTTAGTTAGATTCAAGAAAATAAATCTTAAATCCGAAAAGGAAAAGTAGCATTTTTATTATGTTATGAACAGAATTGCAACAAACCAACAAATGTCTTCTTATCTGAAAGGATTAGAAGATTTGCATACTTTGTATTTATCAATCATCTTTTCATTTGTGAACTGTCATACTAATATATATTTCAAAGAATACCGAGATATCAGTAAAATATTGCAAAGGGATTTCCTTTTGAATTATAGCACTAATATGATTTACCATAGGATCATTTGAGAGCTGATAGAATGAACAGAAATTTTGTAAATTTTACATATTGCTGCTAAATTATAAAGATTTTATCGACCAATCGATTATGTATTTCTTCAAGATTTTGGCCCATGAATAAGCGTCAATTCCAGGCATCCTGATAAAAGTGATGAGTATAATTTGGTCTTAACGGTGACCAAATTGCGCCAAGAAAGTTTTTTTGCCAAATTATAAAATTAAAATCAAATACACTAGTGTATATTCTGAAACGTTTTGAATTTGCAAATTACATATTATATAATTTGACAATAGAAATTGCCAATTTGGCGGAATTTTTCTTTGTTACAACTGAAAAGCATCAAATATTGTCATTTTATGGCATCTTTTGAGTTCTTTCAAAATGTGGGCCTATGTTACTTGTAGGGCATTCAAAAACTTTTAACATAGGATATTTTACCCTGTTTGATAGCATAACTATTTTATCCAATCTTTCAAATGATAGAAAAAACAAGAGGACTGCCATAGTATTTTATGACCCACATAGGTTTTACATCATTCATTCTCGTTTGATAAATTAGGTCAAACTCACCAATCCATACTTAACAAATTTTGATGGCTTCTAAGTGAAATCGTTTGATCTGTAGAGAGTGGAAATACACACTCACACATTCATCTTTATTATTAATAGAGGAAGATATGGAAATCTAAGGACAGCATAGTTGTAAAAGTTTGCAAGATTCAGAATACATAATATTCTCGAGTTTTCGGTTCGCAACAATAAGGCATCCATACTAACCGGGCTGATTATCTTTTTTCGTGATTAAGTAAAGAAAGCAAAGTATTGCACAGCAAGACAGTCAAGGACACGTAAGAGGGCGTCTCTATAATTCCTTTACGTACCGTGTGCAAAATACAAGTTGCGACAAGTAAAGAGCAGCGTTCTACTCGTTGCTTATTTTTTCATCAATGTGTTATTGAGCTCAATTGTTGCAGCTATTCCTGATTATAACTGTACATCATTTATAAATTGTTCATGTGTATGCTTAATATTTTTTTAAGTATATCACACGAATATTTCAAAATGGGTAGGGAACATAAAAAAGAAGTTGCCGTGACTATGGAAAAGAAACCACGAGCTATACAGATTCTAACATAATTGTAAAAAAAAAAAATCGGAGATAGGAGGTGGGTAAAAGTACAGAGAGGGACTGGAGAAAAAATAGAGCTGAAATTCAAAAGTGATGTATTGGATATAAAAACTTTATTTTCGGATCTTGGTGGCAAATAAATGTGCTCACAGAACTCTTCTTTTGCTTTTTTTGTTATCTAGCCTGACTTTCTGAGAATTTAGGTCAGATAGCTCGTGAGTGTATCGTATTTGAATATAAAATTTTCAATACACTTCGATTATTTTATTAAATTAATATCTTTAAACAATACGTTTTTCAAATAAAAACACTTATTTTTATGTTTCCAGAGAATTATTTGATGTTTTTATGATTAATCATAATATAAATATTTTTTAAATACCTCTCAATTAAATGCGTATGTTAACAAAAAAAAAACAATTTTTATCGCATTGAAATATGACTTTTATTTTTTTATACTTTCACATTTGGTTTTTAAAAATAGCTAAACTGGTTTTTTAAATCTGCAGTTGATGCTGTAAAGAAATAACCCTTCGTTAAAGAAAGTTTATTAGACCGCACGGTTAAAGTTAAATACTAAAAAAGAGTTACGACGGCATTAAAAACACTCTCCCAGTCCCAAAAGGCTGCTAATTAGGCTGGCTGTTGGCGACGTTAGTGCCAATTATTTCAGCAATTGGCGCAACTAGTGATGAAAAAGAGTGGATATTTGTTTACCTGCGTGTTTTTTACAAGCTGTGCATTGTTTGACCTTGAAGCGTGGATTATGTCTTAAAGTTCCAAAAATGAATTTTAATTGGTCTTCGTTCCAAGAATTCTTTGCGTTCGTGTCGCGTTTAGGAGGCGAAAAAATGGTGTCGGAAAACACCTTAATTGTGATTAATGTCTTTTCTGAAAGGTGTTGAAAAAGAAAACAGATGTGACTGTTAAAAAGGCATTAATCTTGGGTACAAGATGGTATTTTTGATCAGCAATCATTTTAATTTTAATGTTTTTATTTAAAAATTGTTTTGATATCTATTTAGAACAGACCTGATTTTTTTATAAAAAATTAATGGTCATTTCCAAGATAACTTTGACGTATTGCGAAATGTAAATTAATCAAACTCTATGAATCGGTTATGCGACGAGCTGTCTGAGTCGCTGTCTAGGTGGAGATGTGATTAATATTACCAAATAGTAGAGAAAAAAAAAGATCATTATTTTTATAGACTTTTTATCGTATACTCAGATAGTAAACAATAATCTTTTCATTTACCATTATAAATGATATTTAGCCTTTGAGCTTGTAGATAGAGATGTGGGGAGGGGAGGAATCATACCCTCCAAGGTTGTGACAATTCCACACGAACAAGTTAACCAGCTTCACCCAATTTTTATGTGTTTGAATCAATATATTGCGTTTTGTGTATTTTGGTATAATAAGGAAAAATGAGAATGAATTTTGGGTACCTTACTTTCGATTGATTGGATCAAATTATAATGCAGTTCTACAATTTTGCATGCAAATTGGTATCCTAAATGGCACACTAAATTCGCATATATGGCATACTAAATTTCATGATTTCATTTTTTATCTATGTCATCATGTTTTAGAGATATTGCATCCACACATTTGCGAATAAACAAGAAAATAGTTGGTCAGGTTATACACTAAAATTTAATTCAAATCTGCATTATTTAAAATAAAATTATGTACTGATAAATTTCAAGATCTTTCCGTTTCCGAGCAATCTCTGATGGTCAATACACATGGTCTGATCGATTTTCTTTCAACGTATTACTTCCAAAATTCAATAGAATTCTGAAAATATCTTTAAAAAGTAGTTAAAACTGAATGAAAATATATACGAAACTTTCCGTTTGTTTGAGAAAGTAAAAAGGAAACTCAACTGGAATTTTCGTGCTTTCAAACTTCCACCCTTCTTTTCTCCAAAGAATGATTTCGTCTGTTGTTGGATTGTTGAAATAAAATACTGAGTGTATATTAAATAATTAACATTTCCTGGCTCGAACATATTGTTGTTGATAATGGAGGGAAGGGGCGGGGGTTGACTCAAAAAGTTTAATTATGTGACTACTCTCAAAAAGTTTGAAACAAGTTGGTGTGGACAGACGAATTTAACATCTTTTCTAGAGGACAAAGACCTTTTGTATGTAATGATTTTTTTTTTTGAAATCAACACACTAGTAAGGACTTGGGAGGATCTTTCTCAATAACAACTGATAACTTATTGAAAGTACAATGATTACATAGTTACTTTGGCTTTCTATTGTATAGAGATACTTTGTCCTTCTATATTATTTTAAATATATAGACATCAGAATATTGGGGGTTTCCACTTCAGTAATCTTGGGATTTTTTGTAATTTGTCTTTTATGTGCTTTTTTTGTGGATAAAACGAAAAGGTGTTTCCAAAGAAATGAATAATCCCGTTTCCATGATTCGTTGACTGTACTGATATGATCGTAAATCTGCCATCTGCCCTATTGTAGCACTACTTCTTCTTCAGTATACAGCCAACAACCCCACCACCACTGAACGTTGTAATATCGACAGGATGCATTGTAGCACCAATGTCAGGAGAATTGTAAAACTACAGTCGAGAGCATTGTAGCACCACTGTCTGAAGCACTGTAGAACCACTGTCAGGAGCATTGAAGCACCACTGTTGAGAGCATTGTAGCACCACTGTCAGGAGCATTGTAGTACCACTGTCAGGAGCATTGTAGAACCACTGTCAGGAGCATAGTAGATCCACTGTCAGGAGAATTGAAGCACCACTGTTGAGAGCATTCTAGCACCACTGTTGAGAGCATTCTAGCACCACTGTCAGGAGCATTGCAGCACCACTGTCGATAAAAGGAACATACATGAGGGCAAAATGCGTCAGACTCAAGGCGCGCATGGGAAACGGGCATTTAATCTTATTTCATGTTGCTTTATACGTTGTTTGGTCACAGAACTTAAACTTTTGTTTTCTCTTTTTATCCTGCAGGAAATGCTGCCCTTCGCCGCATCCTCCGCAGATACCTTTGAGGAGCGCGCAGTGACCCTGCGACAGGGCTGCCCCTCCACGCCGGTGCTGTGGTGAGAGCGACATTCGAGGAGGGAGGGAAAATGCCCGCTCAACAACAGCAGCAGCAGCAACAGCAGACCATGAGCCTTAAGTGGGAAAAACTTTCGCCTGCCGAGTTCCAGCAACTCCAGGATTACATACAATGTGAGTGAATTCTGTCTTAAGATTGCTTGAAAATTAACAAATTTAGTTAGCCTTTCTGACAACAAGTGGCAATGCTAAATAGAGGAAATAGAAGTCCGTCTGAAAATGCTGCAAGGACTGTAACACGTTGAATTTGGATGTTTTATATGTAACCTTCATCTGTAGCAAAGATGCTTTGCAGTCTAAGGCAAATATTTTTAAATCTTAAACATTTTTTAACTACATCTGTTGCAGATCATCAGCAGCGGCACCTTTCAGAGGTTATATTAAATAAATTTTGGTTTCGAAGGGAAAATATTCAATAATTTTCAACGCTACTGACGTGAAATCTCGTCTTTCAGATGCTTTCAATTACAGGTTTCGGTAGGCTAAAATTTATCTCTTACACCAATTTGGAAAAAGTAAATGTATTGTTTCGATATGCATTTGAAAATTCAACCAATCCAAACTGGCATAAGAGAAAAATTTTAGCTTGCCGAAACCAGTTATTGGAAGTATCTGACACACGAGATATACGTTCGATACTATTGAAATTTCTAAGGTCGCAAATGATACATTTGTATCACGTTCTGTCTTTTTATTAATTTTCATAATTCAAAAGTTTATTGAACGATTTTTTAAAAACTATTTGTAGCGCATAATGTATTAGAAGACTGCATACATGAATGTGTACATTCATTCTTGTGCCGATTTGGTAAAAAAGATTATTTTATCTAATATTTGGAACCTTTCATTTATTATTAAGATATTTTTGCTTTAATTTTTAACTATCCGATACAAATTACAATATAGCATTCTAACATTTACATTGTAGTTACTACATACAAAAATCGACTTTGCTAAGAGACTGTAAATAGATAAATCGATTATTTTAATGGCACGTAAACCTAATTAGTCCGGAATATCGACATTACTCTGTACAAATTACTCACAATATTCGATTTACTATACTTCATTACAGATGCATGATAAATTTTAATGCATATAAATTTGCTCAGGGAGTATTTCATTGGGTCTTTTACTAGAAACTAGGAGTAATGATTTTAGTTAGCATTAATTGTTACAATTTTCAATTTATGAAAATTACAATCATTTATTCCAAAGAAGATAATAAAATTGCAAATTATCCTATTTCGGAGATAGTATATATCTCGATTTGAATCGTTAGCATTGTTATCTATACTAGATTTACTTCACTATAATTTTTTAATACGAGGGATGATCTAAAAAATTACAAAGCAAAAGAAAAATGTTTAATAGGCACAGAATACAAATGGTACATAAGAGACATAAGTGGCGGTTACTTCTCTATACATTCATTAAAAATGTCGAGGTATTTATCACACTGATAGACCAATTTATTTCACCCGTCTAGGTCAATATCAGGTACCAGGGAATTGAGCCAGCTCTAGTTAAATTTTTGATTATCGCCGTCTGGTATGAACTTTGTTTCGGATAAGAGTTTCTTCAATGTCGGGAAAAGAAAATAGTTACTGGGAACCAAATCTGGGGAGCAGTAGTGTTGTCCAGAATACCTACCTCAAAATTTCCAGTAAACTCTCAGTCTGCTTAAAATGTAAGACACCATTTTGCTACCTGTTGTCTATTCATTGCTTCGTCTCCGTACACTTCAACGATTTGTTTGTGAATATCCAATGTGGAAACATTCTCTGCCCATATAAACCGTATCACTGTGCGAGACCATTTCTCTAGACATCTTTACATTACTGTCGCTGTTTCAAGTCTCAATATTAATAATATCTACTCGAACGACCAGTTTAGACAATTAGCGCTATCTGTCTCCATTCTGGGTAACAATATTCTCATCAACAATTTCTACTTTCCAAATGCTGTTCCTTGGGAGCTTTCTTAGGGATCATCCTTCGTATTATGATTATAGTATGAAACGAAAGTAGATTATGTGCATGGGGATTAATAATTTCAGATAACTCTTTGAGGGAAATGAAATTCTTATAATCCTGTACCCTTGGGACATTATCCATAACAAATTGTTAACATATATAAGCCCAACTTTCCAAATGCCAAGAAAGAATCGTTTTTGAAAATAATAGGCAACTTTCTATCCACCTTAGTAGATTTTTTAGATTGTATCTTTTTCAGTCGCATTTACTAGTTTAAATGGAAGTGGTATTCAAAAAACTTTTTCGGGCACTCTCTAATAAAGATATTATTCCAGTGAACCGCTTTCATAGCATTTAGATAACAATGGTTACTAAATATTAACCTTCGGCTTAAATCTAGAATTTGTACTAAATATATCTTATGATGCTTGGAGAGATATTTGGCGATTTATCCTGTCATGTTGGTAATTACCTATTTTTGTTTTAGTTGCGAATTCCCCAACTAATTAGAATAAAAAATTGACACATAATTTCACTTATAATCACAAAATCCTGTATCAAATTCGATATATTTGACTTTGAGTTATTGTGTTTACATGTGTCTGAAAAGGAAGATAGACAGATGGTCAGTCTGTTGCTGGATTTAGCTAAAAATTTGATAGCTATCTAGTTTATTTAGATCATTCATTTTTGTAGTTATCATGTTGAATTATATTCAAATAGCTGGACAGACAGACTTCTTTTGGCAGATTTTTCACAAAATGGGATGGAAATTTACAAATTTGCTAAAGACCATATACCATTGACGTTTCTATACTACGTAAATGAGAAAGTAAAAATGCCATTTTTTCTGCCAATTTTTAAAATCTTATTTTAGTACACGTTTGATCTAACTATAAAAAAGTCATTGTCAGAATTAAAATCATTATCTGAAACTTTAATTTTTCTAATTTTAAAGTTTTGTCTAAATCACTTTTGTTCGGCAATATGCTTCAAAATTATTAAAATAATTTTTATTAAATTTCTAATCACAGTTTAAAATATTTCTTTCGTATTGAGTATCCAAGTAGTAATTACCTATCAAATTTAGAAGCTCTGTTTTCAAATATCATTAAAGTCTTATTATAAATATTGAAATTTATATATAGTCTGCTAGCCTATAAATTTTATTAATTAAGGAAATACTAAATTCTTTAAAAAAATCATCCTATTTAACATAAATTTTGGAAAAATCATATTAAAAATGCTGTTATAAAACATAAAAAAGCGACATAGAAAATATAAAACAGCTGAATTTTAGATTTTTACCTTAAAAGAGCTGACACTTTCTAAGAATACAATCTATACTTTATAATAAAGCTCAATGTGTGTGTGTGTGTGTGTGTTTTGGCGCTCTACAGACCAGATCGTTGGACCTACAGTTACCAAATTTGGTACATGTATACCTTGGAAGTCGAAAATGTGCACCTTGGAGCCATTTTTTCGAATTTTTAATTAGAATTTGAATTAATTAAAATTTAAGCGAAATTTTGACGTTTTTCAACTATAACTTCCGAAAATATAATCTGACAAACATGATTTTTAAAATCAATTTAAAGATTAAAAAATTAGCTTTCTAATGGTATCAGTGTTTTAATGTATAGCTCAAGCTTCTATTTTTAACGAATTTTTAAAGAAATATTTTAAATATGTTTTTTTAGCACGTGACTGGACTTCAAATAAAAAAACAACTATCATCGCAAATCAAATCTAAAGATATGCAACTTTTAGCACGTGACTGGATAAAATAAAAGAAACATAAAATGTGATATTTTCTAAAAAAAAAATGCAAAACAAAGGATTCTATGATCGTTTGTAATATCTATATCATTAATTTCATAAATTATCTTGATTTACAGTAAACCTAATTGAATTTAGAGAGGATATGCATTGAAACCCTGACTTAATGGCATATTTCTATAATCGTTTGCAATATCTGTATCATTAATTCAATAATTTTTTCCCTTTTTCGCTTTCTTTAAAAAACATATTTAACATTTTGGGTATATCACCGAAAAAACTTTTTAATTTTTTTGGAAGCATAATCGATAAATTATTAGAGCATTAAACTCAAAACGTTTTTCCGAATAAAATTACTGACTCTTTAACTACTAATAATTGAATATTTTAACCTTAATTATTTCTTAAATTTTGGCTAATGAATATGTGATTTAATTGAAAATTTTAGAACGCATTACTCATGGTGAACCAGCTGGCCGCCAAATGTGACTAGTTATTTATAAAATTGGAATGCGCATTATATTATAAACAAGATCACCCCCCAACCTTACTTTAAAAAAAAGGAAAAAAGATTAAAGTAGTAACAAATAAAGTAAATTAGTAAAACTCCATTTCTATCAATTTTGATAATTCCTATTTTTAGAGGACTTTTTTTATAACGTCCTCATTTATAGAGGTCTTTTATAATGCTCTTCTATTTTTATAGGGCATTTTTATAATGATTTCACACTTATTAAAAAAAATTTGAATTGGCTGAAATTTTAATTACATATTAAATTAACATGATGTGCTTCTTTGAAACTTTCTCGTAATATTCAAACGTGTTGTTTCCTACCTCAACATTAAGTTCTGGACATTGAAAAAACCATGAATGAATGAAACTAAAAAATGTAGTGGTAAGTTCTTAAGCCAGATAACAGTTTCTGGTTTAGTTTTATTAACTTCCCGTTTTAAAGTAACACGAGGGTTATTTTGGGACGGACCTCATAATTTTGAACCACGGTCAGATGACGAGGACGACACCTGAACTGGCACCCCCCCCCTACACACCACGCCACACCAGCGTTAGGACGTTTGGCCTGACAGATTTAACGTGCAAGAGACCCCTCACACCTTCGGTAGAATCGAGTCTCGAACCTGAAACCCTCGGGTTCCGAAGCCGAAACCTTACCACCAAGCCACCGCGGCCCATAACAGCTTCTGGACAGGAGTGATAATTTTTTCTTGTGGTTTTGTTACTCTGCTATGAGCCTCATTGTTAGGAATGCAAACCTCAAGAATGCACATTTTGAAACATGGAAATGTGTTCTGAAATATCGAGTTTGAATTTTTTAGCAATTACTATGTTTTTTGTTGTATGAGAGAAAGTACAAAGCGGATGAAAGAAAATAATGGATATTAAAATGAAATCACTAAAAATTTCTAAAATCACTACTCCTATGGATTTTAGAAAGTTTCCAGATTCATTAGTTTCTGACGATGTGTGCATACTTGTGTGGAACCTACATGCAATAGTTTAAAAAATACTGAAAAAGAAATGGTTTTGCATCTTAAATAATACCTAAAGATAGGTTTATAAATTATTTAAAATTTTCACTTAAAAATGTTCACGTCTTTTCAAGTTAACCTAATACCGTACATATGACAAATTGGTTCAAGAAATGTGTCAAGAGTTTTAAATAACTTGCTTGACGTTAAAAGGACTAAATATAAATTTTCATAACAATAAGAGACAGTCTAAAACTAATTGTTTGAATGAAATGATAAAGAATGCGGAATTCAAAATTCAAGACCGCATTTTGTTTGCTGATTCACTTTTTTCTGTCAGTCTTAATTCTGGACTGTTTCTTAAAGCTTTTTGTGAAATTCCACACGCGTAAAATGTTCGTTTTTTGTATAAATTTGTAATTTAAAGAATTTCTGCTTGCATTAAAAATATTGATAAAAAGGGAAAAAAGGTAGTTGGTCACTCAGATTTACTTTACTTGTACTTATTAAACACATCTTTTCTGTTTTTTAACATTTAACACCACAACATACCTCCCTTTCTAGCGCTCGTATGGTCTTTTCCGGTTTGGTATAGATGTTGGTGAACTTTATTTTTAAAAAATTACAGCGCAATTCATTTGGAAGAAACAAACAAATGGCAAAATACGAAAACATGTAGCATAACAGAAATGGTAAAAATTGAATGAAGAATATCTCTGTGCAATAAAACGTGAAGTTTGTTAAATGATACCCTAACAAAATGATGAGGTTAATCTAACTTTAACATTTCTCCATAATCAAGAATCTAATCATATTTATGATTTTTTTGGAAGATGAATTACTATTTTATACCAAATACTTTCAGGCAAAGAAGTGGGTTTTCGGAGGTACCATAAAATTAATAAAAGGGCAGGATGTCGCAAAGTGAATTGGATCTCCAACTTCTCCACAAGAGCTGTAGTAATCTTTCTTTTCTGGTTTAAACAATATCTTATTGAAGATGATTTTGCATTTAATTTTAACCAGCGGGTGACCGAGCTCTGCTCGGAGAAAACAGGTATCGAAGCTAACTCGAAGATTTAAATTTTCAATTGTGATTTATCAAAACAATACATGCCATAAGAAAATTTGTGAAACCATTGGTGAAAAGATAACCGGTTAAACCTCGGCTTTTCATCGTCCACCAGCGATGTCATGTCTTGATGTTCCATTGGAAATCCCCATCTGCACTGGTCACTTCCATGTTTGCTGACCATGTACGGAGCGCTTGGGTTCATATCACCACACGGGTTATGGATCATCCATTTCGAGATCAGTTCCTTGAGTTCCGGATCATCTTCTGGAAACTTTATTAGTTCGCCATATTGTCTATAGATGGCAGCACTTTAACGCTTGAAACCTATTAGCCAATATGGCGAACTAATAAAGTTTGAAAATATCCTATCTGTAACTCCAAATTGCTCGACCGTAGCGCTTCAAAACCGGCGCCAATCGATTCCTCGTGGCCAAAAACCCCAGACCCCCAAGTTTACCGGAGTTTATTAATTCTGGGGCGATTTTCGACTTGGCAACCATTCCTCGTATTATAGTATAAGATAAACATTGGAATTCGATGATAATAATTTTAATAAAGTCGCAGGCCTCCTTGGATAGAGGTAGCGCGTCTTCACGGTGTTCTGGGCTTCCTGGGTTTGCGTCCCCATTCAGGCATGGTTGTTTTTCCTCTGTAATCTCTGTGAAATAAATGAATATGCCACCATTTAAAAAGGGGTTGTGCAAGAGAATGTAAAGCATGAATATCTAAGACGTACTCTTGACCGCACTTGGCATAACTAAAAGTAAAAGACGCATCCTTTGCTTAAAATCGCTTACTTCGTCAGCGCTCTTGTCCATGGCAAGTGAGATTAGAAACAACAAGAAGAAATAAAATCAGTTGAAATGTTCTTCATCCAATCTCTTTGAATGCATAATATGTCTAATTATCATTTGCGCTATATATCGTGTCTGACGGTATGCTTTAATAGTACAATAATAATAATCTTGGATAAATGCAACTGACATATTTTGTCCAATTTTCGATGCCCATATACGGTCATATCAAGACCATAAATAGAATTTCTTATTTCATGTTTATTTGCTTTTTTAAAAATATCATGTGAATTTTTCACTTATTTGATCAGAAATCCAATTTGTTTGTTTTTTTTAATATTGATACAAAATATAATATAGTATTTTTTTCTTATTTCTGAATTATCGTATTTGAATGGGCATGAATTGATAGTTGAATCTTGAAATGTTTGAGGGCCGCGGTGGCCTGGTGGTAAGGTCTCGGCTTCGGAACCGGAGGGTTTCAGGTTCGAGACTCGATTCCACCGAAGATAAGTCGTGTGAGGGGGTCTCTTGCACGTTAAATCTGTCAGGCCAAACGTTCTCCCGCTGGTGTGGTGTGGTGTGGAGAGGGGGGTGCCACTTCAGGTGTCGTCCTCGTCATCTGACCGTGGTTCAAAATTACGAGGTCCGTCCCAAAATAGCCCTCGTGTTGCTTTAAACGGGACGTTAATATAACTAAACTAAACTAAACTTGAAATGTTTGAAGGTTTCAATCAGAAATTTGATACAGATAGATAATTATCGTGATAAAATCAGGTATAAAATTTTATATATATATTTTGAAGTTATTTGACATATGAACTCATGAGTTTGATGACTTTTTATATCTGAAGTATATCTAGACTAACGAATAACCGACCGTTTCTCCGATTCGATGAAATCTACCAATGATACAAAATTTACGGTATTAATAGGCTATGGTTATTTCCTTTTTAAATTATCGCATTCACATGGACATAAATTGATAGATAGCTGGATATTTAGATTTTTGAAGATTTATATCCAAAATGTGTTATAGGTGCGTAATTATCGTAATAAAATCTCTCACAATATTTTATATTCCATGCTTATTTTCTTTTTTTTATCAAGTTATCGCACACACGAATAAGAGATTTTAGGATAGTTACTTTTTTTATGACGTTCATATGCATTTATTACCGATGCAAAATTTTACATCCTGTGTTTATTTCATTCTTAAATTATCAGATAAATAAATATATAATTTGATATTTCAATTTTTGAAAATTTCGATCCAAAATGTTTTACAGATGTATAATTGTAGTAAAATCCCACACATAATTTTATATTTCACGTTTATTTTCTTTTTTTCGCAAGCTATCGTGCACACGGAAAGGCAGATTTTGAGATAGTTGCTCTTTTTACGACTTTAATATGCATTTACAACTGTTACAAAATTTTACGTCCTGTGTTTATTTCATTGTTAAATCATCGCATGCCCATAAATAAATATACAGTTGAATATTTCCATATAAATTAAATTGTGATTTTACAATTACCATGATAAAATCAAACATTTTATATTTCATTTCTTTTTCTTTCAAGTGATTCTTCATACGAATATCTAAACAGTATCATAACCAATTATTTCATCAATTTGATACGTATCTACTACCGATACAAAATCTCATACCTCACGAGTTTTTTTAAATCATCACATTCACAGTAAAATGAATAGATAGACAGAAAATTAGTCTTTTGGCGAATTTGGTTCAGAATTTGATACAAATGTACAACTTTCATCATAAAAGTAGATTCAAAATTTTATATCCTATATTTATTTCATTTTTAAACTTTTGTCAAATAGACTGTCGGATACATAATTATTCAGCGGATTGGATTTTAATTCTATGTAGATCTGCAACTACATTTCGAATTTTCTAAAGATTAGAATACTTTCTCTTTATATGTTTCGAATATGAGTCAGTGAAAACCAAATTACTTTCAAAATGTTAATTAGACAGTTTCTGCTTTCAAAATATCTAAACTTAATTTGATATCTAAGCTTTAAGGATAATGCATTTTCCAAATTCATCATCTTGAAATAGTAGATTCAGTTTACTCGATCTTTTATTCAAATTTCAGTAACTTATTGTTATTAATGAAATTGATTTAATACTGTGTATTTCAGATTAATACATTTGCCAACTGCAATATTAGTAGGAAATTGTAGAAGCAGATTTTAAACATATATAAGGTATATTTGAGATTGGTATTAATCGCAAATTGATTTTGCAGCTTTATATTGCTTAAATTAATTTGTGCGCGTTAAATGATGGAAATATTTTTTATCTAATCATATGTCTTAATAAAGAAAGGACATGTGTCTGTCTTTATCTGTGCATCTATTTGAATGGAAATATACTTTGAACGATAGAAAAAATTACCACGAAAAGATTTCTACAAAATTTTAATTAGAATTAAGTATGGTATTTTCCAAAACCTTCATTCATAATTTACTTTGAATCTAAATGCATATAATTTCAAGGGCCGCTGTGGCCTGGTGGTAAGGTCTCGGCTTCGGAATTGGTGGGTTTTAGGTTCGAGACTCGATTTTACCGAAGAACCGTCGTGTGAGGGGGTCTTTTGCACGTTAAATCTGTCAGGCCAAACGTCCTCCCGCTGGTGTGATGTGGAGAGGGGGGTGCCAGTTCCGGTGTCGTCCTCGTCACCAGACCGTGATTCAAAATTACGAGGTCCGTCCCCAAATAGCCCTCGTGTTGCTTTAAACGTGATGTTAATAGAGATAAACTAAACTAAACATATAGTTTCAAATTTATTTATGTACTAAGGATCATTATCTAATCACGGTGTTCAATGTAACTTTAATTTTTGTGTTGCCCTGACTTTTATATGTTCCATAGAATCAAAGTATAGAGTCCGCAAATTCTTTTTCACAACTATATAAGGTCTGAAAGCTTTCTCGATATCACTCTTACCTACTTTCTGCAACTTCATGGCTTAGAGTAAGGAAGCCGGACAAAAATTCACAACTGGACAAATGTCAAGAAATTATTGAAAAAAAAATGTACTTAAAAACTTAACAACTGTTCACTTTTGATAGATCTTAAAGGTTATTTTTAGACATAGTATTTACAGCAATTATTTCCAATGTTTCGATTAAAATCAAACTGTATTAATTGTCTCATCATATATATAATCCGATTTTTTTATTTACATTATTAAAAGTTCCATTCGAAGAATCTTTTTTTATATTGTCACATTGCTTAATCATGCTACCATGAATTTTTTGCTTCCTAATTTTATTTTATTCACTTGCTTTGTAGAAATTTTAAGCGTAATTCTCTGAGATATTAAAAATTTTAGAAACTAAATCAGAAATACTATGATTGTACTATTAATTTACTTTTAATTTTCGGTACTCTTAATTTTTTATCAGTTTCTTTTAACTTGGGTTACATATGTGCGTTGGACATAACGAACAACGTTCAACACGGCTGAGGAATGCGCTTCGTAATACATCTTGATTGCGCGTCAATAATCTAGTAATGCAATCAACGACCCATATGAAACGGGGTACTAAAATTTGAAAATCACATGAGATAAAACGTAATTCTTCAAATTCGTAAATTTGAAAAAAAAAATTGCAGGGTGCTAAATCATGGTTATATGGACGATGGGGAACACATATGAAGTAGATTTTTGAAATATAATGATGCAATCTTGGAAAGAAACGTTAGTAAAATTCTAGGAAAGCAAACTGATATTAATTGTTCCTCATTTATATTGTACAGATTGAAAGTTTATTTTCCATTCTACATAGATTTCATTTCCATAATGAGTTAAAATGCTAAGAAGGTTGGCGTTGTATGATTTCAATCAAAGTAGACGAATGTAACTTTGTTGTAGGATGTGTCAGGGTCTTATATTGCGAAACACTGCTCTAATTCATAAAAATAATCTTTTAAAAATGCTTCGAAATTTTAAAAAAGTTCTTTATTTTATAATTAGAATCTATGTGAATTTGAAGATAAAACTAGTAAAGCTTATTCTATTTTATGTGTCATAATGCTGTAAGTAACTTGCACTGGATAAATAACTCGCTTAAAAATTAACATTTTATACGTTAAAACTGGAAAATTATGTATAAATCTTATACTATAATACGAGGAATGGTTGCCAAGTCGAAAATCGCCCCAGAATTAATAAACTCCGGTAAACTTGGGGGTCTGGGGTGTTTGGCCACGAGGAATCGATTGGCGCCGGTTTTGAAGCGCTACGGTCGAGCAGTTCGGAGTTACAGATAGGATATTTTCAAACTTTATTAGTTCGCCATAATGGCTAATAGGTTTCAAGCGGTAACGTGCTGCCATCTATTGCCAATATGGCGAACTAATAAAGTTTCCAGAAGATGATCCGGAACTCAAGGAACTGATCTCGAAATGGATGATACATAACCCGTGTGGTGATATGAACCCAAGCGCTCCATGCATGGTCAGCAAACATGGAAGTGCAGATGGGGATTTCCAATGGAACATCAAGACATGACATCGCTGGTGGACGATGAAAAGCCGAGGTTTAACCTGTTATCTTTTCACCAATGGTTTCACAAATTTTCTTATGGCATGTATTGTTTTGATAAATCACAATTGAAAATTTAAATCTTCGAGTTAGCTTCGATACCTGTTTTCTCCGAGCGGAGCTCGGTCACCCGCTGGTAATATAAATAATTGGTATCCTTAACGAAAATTTATCTTTGAAAGCCTTCAAGTGTTGAAATCTTTCACAAAAGGAAACGTAAACATGATGTTGTGAATTCACAAATGATAACTTTTTTGCATCTATGCAAAAAGATTGATGACTATTTTGAAGATATTCACTTCAATTTCCCTTATTTATTGAGAGTAAAATATATTTTGAACTATACAAATACCGCAAACTGCACTTTCGTATCTTTTCATCATATGAATGTTAAAAATGCATCATTTATGCTGGGAAATATCTTCTGAAGTACATATATTTATTTTTAAAATAAATTTCTTGAAATAAATGGAAGATTGCATTTCTAAACAGCCTGTTTTCAATATCTGAATGCAGTCCTCTGTTGGGTGGATTTAAATAATCATAAAATGTAACGATACGTTGATATTGCCACCACCTCCTTTTCATTGTTTCTGAAAACGTTAATGTATTTAACAAATCTCAAACGTTCCATGGAATAGTTTATTTATCTATTTATCGTTTGCAGTTCCGTTATTCGGCGAAACGGAATCAAAGATAATATTTATTTGGCAAACGATTCTGAAGTGTATTAAAAATCCTTTTTAACCATTACACATTCGGAAATGTTTACTATTAGGTTCCCTTTCCACTGTTTAAAATCTTGTAAACATTCATAAATTTATGCAGTTTCGCACAGGAACAGAAATGATATAAATTAATTATAATGTGTATTCTAAAATTTATAAATTCCACAAGAGTTGCTTTATTCGAAGTGGTTAATGCACAGCGAGCCTAAATTGAATGCCTGTTTCTTAAAATTTTGTGAATTTATTGTGTTGATTTGTTTCACTTCAGTTGTTCATGTTTGTTAAAACGGAAATTAAATCAATTCATTCTGTTCAAAATTTGGAAGAGACTCAAAATTTACTAATTTCTAACTCTACTATTAGAGCCATTCTAATATTACTGTAGTCTACTCTACTATTAGAGCCATTCTAATATTACTGTAGAAAATAAACTACAAGTTCTTTGACTAATTTAATTTAATTTACATTTCATAATATAAAAATCATTCAAACAATTATCCATATTTGAAAGAATTGCAGTTAAAACTAATAAAACGCATGAACCAAATTTCATATGTAGAGCATCGAAAACATTCTTAAAAAGCCTTTCATCTCCCGTTTTCAAAACTTGATACTTAATTTTATTCAATAATTCGTTCATTTCGTATTTGGTACTGTGCACATGAAAACCAACGTTAAGGTTTTAGTTTAATTATATTAACGTTCCATTGTAAAGCAACACTAGGGCTATTTTGGGGACGGACATCGTAATTTTGAACCTTGGTGAGATGACGAGGACGACACCTGAGCTGGGATCCCCCTCTTCATACCACACCAGTGGGAGGACGTATGACCCTGATGGATTTGATGTACAACAGGATCCCTTACATTGTGGTTCTGAGGTGGAATCGGGTCTCGAACCTGAAACGCTACGGTTTATGAGCCGAGACCTTACCAGCTGGCCAGCGGGACGAAGCAATTAGTAGGTGGCGAAATGGTGTCGTTCATTTAAAACGGTCAGAGATTTTGCTCGAAACGTTTAGGTAGGAGAGTGTGGAGCCACCGACCATACATCCCTGATTTTGTCTCCGAGTGATTATTTCCTCTTTCAGGTATTGAAGAATCACTTATCCGAAACAACGTTCATATCAGACGGCGATGTTCAAAAAGGTGCCGAGAACTGGATAAAACTTGAAAAAGGACCTGATAATTACCAAGACGGGTTAAACAGATTGGCCCAGCGGTGTGATAAATGCCTCAACAGAGGTTTAACGATTATTTATGTAATTGGCACGTATGTCTCGTAATTACTATTTGTATCCTGTGTCTACTGATAATTAGAACATTTTTCTTTGGTCTTGTAAACTCTTTTTTTTTTGGATCACCCCTCGTATTAATAAAAAAATTAGAGCTAGGGAAGATAAAATAGTATAGATAACAATGCAAACGGTTCAGATCAACGATATATATTGTATAAATGCCTCAATAGGTTTGGTGATTAGGTAGAAAAATCTCTTAATTACCATTTGTATCTTGTGTCTATTGTTAA
>JAPMOQ010022749.1:638311-668115 GCA_026543055.1 Argiope trifasciata | reverse complement strand
TGTATATATATATATATATATATATATATATATATATATATGTGTGTGTGTGTGTGTATTCATACATACATACAAGAATTGCTCATTTAAAATTATAAGATTCAATATTCTCGGTGAACCGAGTAGTTATCAAAAGTACCTAGCTTTAAGCACCCCTTCATGTATACAAATACTATGTATACAAATGAAAATATGCGAAATTACATAATTACCAGTGTTTCTTATAAATATTAAATTCCTTCTTATCAAAATGTCAATTTCAGCCAACTGAAATTAGATAAGATGGAAGCTATTAGATAAGAATTCCGAATGCAATTCGCGATTGACACACCCACATACATCAAACGCATCAGAAAGGGAAAAAAGAAGAAAAAAAGATGAGCTCATTAATTTTTTGAGTCGCTTGGATGTCACTAAGGATTCTTCCTGGCACATCTATCAGCATCCCTCCCCTCCCCCCTTCGAGGGGGTAAATGCGACTTGTTGATGAACAGGCGAATTCCATTTACAGCGAACTTCCTCTCCGCCGCTGTTGTTTGATGTAGAAAATCATCATTTTCTCTTCCGGTTCCGCGTTCGATTTCCGAGCATTTTTCGATCCGGCTCGACATTCTACAGGAAATGGGCCTCTATTGAGATATTTCCTCTATCGATACGCAGACAACTTTTTCATAGGGTCTCTCTCGCAAATGACGAAATACGGATAATGCCGTTGAAAATCGATGATTTATGGATATGACTAGATTCGAAGATGGAAGCTGGTTGTTAATTTTTAACTTAAAAGTATACAAAGTATTAAAAATTGTTAAAAGGGTTGATTATTCGAGATTTTGGAGAATTTCTTTGTTTTGGATATTTATGGGACAGAAAAGCCAATGTTTGGAATTAGCATATGTGTTTGTAACCATTAAGTTATCCGACGATGTTAAAAACACTGTTTATCGGCAACATTGGTGAATGTTTTTCAATGTTATTTCTTGTAATTCAGACTTTCCTCTTTCCAATGTTTTTTCTTTCTAAGAAAAGAAGGCCTGACCTGTCATCCAGGGTCACATACTTGTCAGCTAAAATTTGTCTATAGTTTCCATTTTCTCAATTTAAGTTTCATAAAAATTCTTCACCTTTAACATATCTCAAAAACTAATAGATGTATTAACATAAAAGTTTTAGCACTTTTTTTAAATAATATGGGCAATGAAATGAATCAAATGTTTTATTGTTGATGAATGCTTTTTCATTTATAGGTGTTTCTATAAAAATTATGTTGCGAATTTACGAAAAAAAAATGTATATATACGTATAAATTCATCTGTAACTTCTTTGCATCTCAGGTTTTTCTTAGATTTTGGTTCATTACATTCTATAACTCGTGTACAAAGAAAATAGAATTGCTGCATTACAATTTTGTGTAGATTGTTAACCATTTTGGTTAAATTTCATTCAAATTTACTACGCATTTTCCTATATCTCTAAATATACTATATTTTCGAATGATTTTTTTTTTGTATTTCTAGTGTTTATAATGAAAAATACGTCCAAAAACACTAAACAATTTTTTAAAAACAAGGTACGGTATACTCCTGAATATCCGGTTCAAAACAATCCGGCATCCGTACTATCCAATCTAATTTTCTTTCATTGGTGATTATCTTATCGACATAACTAAATGAGAAGGGGGGGAAAGATGTTGCAGTAGCAATCATCTATCAAAAACATTTTTCAAAGAATAAAAATTGTAAATTTTTAATTATATTAGAATTACCTTCTCATAAATGTGTAATCATATATCATGGAGAAATTAGATCAGTTGGAGCCAACTTTCTTTAGAACTAGGTCAATAATTTACGTTAATTTTTAGTTTATGCTTCCTGCATTTTTGGGCATTATAGAATTTATGTTAAAATGTGAACAGTTTATATACTTTAACTTCTTTTTCCTTTAATAAATTTTTGAAATATGCAGTTCGGTATATACTGATGTTTGACTGTACAGTTCTGCAATGTTACTCTGTAATTAAAGTTCCATCAGTACAGAGTTTTCTATTTAACTCCATGCATTGCCACGATCGCATTTGCAGTCATGCACTCGTCATTCCAACAACACTTGCTATTTTACTCATGACTATTATTTTTAGAAAGCAAATCCCCATTCAACGTATTAAACTAGAATTCATTAATATAATTTAAAACTTTTTCTGAGAAAAAGTGACTTAAATTATAATTGATTCTAAAAAGGATCTTTTACAATTCCTACTATTAGTTAACTCTCTCCATGTATACTCTCTACTGAAACTCAAAATATAGGTAATAAATCTTTTTTAAAAAATACCGAAAAAAAGGGTTAAGGATTTTCAAAAAACATATATTGCTGAATAAATTAATTATCTAAACACATATAATAGCAAAATATAAAGCAGTTGTGAAAAGATAACAGTGTGTGTGTGTGTGTGTTAATAAAATACGTTTTTTTCAACTACTCTAGTTCCAATACATTTTTTTACAACTTGCAGTGAGTGACACAAGTTATGCTAATACAGATTTTTTTTTCAAACATCAATTCATTCAATAAATGTAATGAATTTTAAATACTTTAAATAGAGTTTTAGCAGTTTGCAATGAAAATTGAAATCGTCAGGCAGTAACTCAATCAATAAAATGCGAAGATTTCAGTATTTTTCAGTATCAAGTTGAGCTCTTTCGAAAAATCAATTGTTTTTGATAATAATTGTTTTGATAATTATTTAATATAAAGTCAATAAAATAAAAAATTATTTGTAGACCAAAGTAGAAATTTAATTTTAAAAAATATACTACTTGTTTTGCTTTCAATTTTTTTGTAATATCTTAACATTGGTCTATTTTTTTATTCCGTGGAATTTCCATTTACTTTGAGTTGCTTTTATAGTTTTCTTTCTTTTCTATCTGAATATGTATGTTGATAGGCTAAAATATTTATTTATATCTTTTATAGAGGATTTCTAGCAAACTGATATAGTATGTACACAATAATCGTCTTTAATGTTTGATTTTAATTTTGGGGTTTTCTGGTTTCTTTCATTTAAGGATTAGGTTTACTGTACACCCACGCATATACATGAAAGATTTTAATCGTTTTTTCAAAGAAAAAAATTCTTCCGACTTGTTTTATTATAACTGTAATGTTTTTTGTTTGACATAATGGCATGTATGGAGATCTCAGAGAAAAGGAAAAACCTGAAGATCGCAAATAATGATTTACAGTACTGATGGTACCAGGTCATCTCAAAACCCTGAAGGATATGATGTTAAAGATTGGTAGTTTCATTCCAACCGTTTGAAAGTGTGCAGATGGGGAGAAAGACAGCTATTTACTACCCCCGAAAGGGATGTTAGTTTGACTGTTTGGTCAATGTAAGGTTGGACAATACTTATTCAACAGTCGACCGCAACAAATCCTGTCGATACCGTTTCCTTCAATTATGGCGGGTGGTCAACTATATACAAGAAGAAGTTTTGTTGGAACATATATTAGGTGCTTGCAAGTATTTTATTCAGCGGCATCTATTGGTAAACTTGCGAAATATCTATATAAACGACAATGGTTTTGAGTTTTAGTAGTTTGCTATTATTTTAGTGTTATAACTGAAAGTTTTCCATTTAAGGTTATTGTGTTATTCAGTGTCTAAAGATCCCAATCACGGAACACTCCAAATTGCATTTTCGACATTTATTTTGTTGGATTTGAAGAAATCTGCTGCCCAATTCCTTTAGACACTTTCAGAAATTGATGGTGATGTTGTTCCGTCATATCCCAACTGTCAGTTTCGGTTTCAATGATTTAAGCAAGAGTGACGGGATTTATGACATAGAAAAGCTAGGGAAACCAAATTCGAAGGCAATCAAATGCAAGACTTATTGGACAAAACCGGCTAAAAGCTCCATTATATTTCCTAAAATCATAGAAAATATTTTGATTGACATATTTCTCACTAATTTTCTCAATAAATGGCTTTTTAATGTTTAAAAAATAATCAAAACACATGCAAGCACTTAATACAATGTATGTTAGAATGTATCTTTCGATCAAAATTGCTGCAGAATATTAAAATTGTAATTTTTAATTGCCCTTTATTTTTTTATTTAGTTTTAGGCAGTAAAACGTATACTTCTATGGAATTTTAATAAAGAAATAAATTTATAAAAACTGTTGAGAAATGAAAGAGATTATCATCTCAATCAATAACAATATGTTTACTAGTGAGTGAGTCTGTTGGCATTTTGCAAGTAGGGCCAATGGAAAATTTTGGAGATGAAATCATTTATATGTATAATTTATTTATATTTTAATAAATCAATTCTTTAATTTTTAAGGAAAATTGTGATTTAATGCTCTTTTATTGTAATTCTTTTTTATTTCATATTTTAATATTAAACTTTTAACTTGTCAGTTCTATATATAATCTTAATTCTCTATCTTATACCGATGTAAGTTTGCAATATAGACTTTACAGTACTAAATTTAAAATAATTTTCTTTCAGTAATATTTTATGCCATTGTACATTTGTTTTAATGCTCTTTATTTAATAAGCTGGTTAAAGAGAACGATCTAACTCAGGAGTAAGTCGCAGTCCGCAACCTGCGATTTTTTTTAATGCCACGTTTCTACTCTCCAGTTCAATATGAAAAATTAATATAATTTAATATAAAAACCTTAAAAAATAAGAAAATATATTTTTAAGTACCTAATCACACAACAGCTTGTATTAACATAATCATTTATTACAAATCACTATATTTAACATGGCCATAATGAGATAAATTTGAACTAATGTTTTGTTCTTAGAGATGAGACTCCTTGACCATGTTTATATTTCAGCCAATTACATTTCATTTCTGTCTCACCAAAAAAAGTGGTATTTAGAAATGCATGCACTTCGTGCAGCAGCGCTAAAAGAAATTCCGCGCTTTGAGGCCCTTATGTTCGACGCACTCAGAATGCTACTGTAAGGTGAAGAAGTTGGCATATGGTGTGCTGACGACCTTCTTGTCGACATGCTCGTTGGAGCAAGCGTTCTCTTGTATGAATATAATAAAAAGTAAATTTAGATATCAACAAATAAATAAAACTCTAGAATCGTTCTTGCATCTTAAAACAATTAGCATTATGCCAGATTTTATCAAACTTTCAAAAGGCATGCAAAGTCAATGATCCCATTCATGTAAAACTTTATACTTGTGTTTATATATGAATGAAGATTATTCTGTATTTGAAACCGATTATTTTAAATCAATAAAATGTATATAAGCAGATGCAATAATACAGTAAAATCTCGTTACAACGAACTTCACGGGACCGTAAAATGTTTTCGTTATAACGGATATTTCGTTGTAACGGAATTTTCAAAATTGAACATAAGAAACAATTAGCTTAAGAAATTATCAAAACCAACCATTAAAAACTGCTTTTCAAGAACGTGGATGCTACTATCATCTAAAATATGAAAAAAAATGACTTACCTTTAGGGAAGCAATCACCTTTAAAAAACAGATTGCAAAGAAATAAAAATTTTATTTTAGAAAGCCCACGATCTTTTTCTGTACTAGGTTAGTCATCACATTAGAAACTAAGTAGTTTTGTAGATGGTAAATGCTTGAAAAAATCAAGTCCGGCACATTACCTTGTGAATTAATAAATTATCGCAATGTCTCCAAACTCGCTAACGCTTCTGTTGAAGTAACAGTTGGCGCATTGTCTTCTACCACAGTTTCTTCATTTTCACTGCTTTCGTCATCAGCATCACTCCTGTCGTCTTTAATGGATTGAACGATATCTTCTTCTGTCAGCTCATAACAAGTTAGGACGTTGTCATCTGCACCGAGATAATCGTTCAAATCAACCTCATCTGAAATCGAAGTTTTCTTTTTTTGTGGCGTTCCAAATTTCTTCTAACTCCGATTGCTGAGTTTCGTTTGGATTCTCTTCTTCTAAATCGGCATCCTCTGGAGCTGAATCATCGTCTACTGAATGGGTTGAATGTTTCCAACAGTTGCCTATTGTGGATTGACTGATGTCATCCCAAGATCCACTTATATCCATTCAATAGCTTCCTTAATGTTGCATTTTTTATCCACGTTTTTCTCCAAATCGCACAAAATTTGACGCAGTAAAACGGTTCTGTAGTGGGATTTTACTGCTCGGATGATACCTTGGTCAAGAGGTTGAAGCTTTGATGTGCAATCAGGCGGGAAATATTCCACATGGATGTTATCCAATTTTGGTGGATTATTATGGGGAGTACAGTTGTCAATGAGAAGAAGGATTTTCCTCCTCTTCTTTTTCATATCTTTATCAGAATCGATGAGCCATTCATTAAAAATAGATTGCGTCATCCAGGCTTTTCTGTTTGATTTGTAAATGCATGGTAAGGATTTACAGTTTTTAAAACATCGAGGTTTTGCGGATTTGCCAATGATGAGAGCTTTTCGCTTCTCTGTTCCGGATTTGTTACAGCAAAAGAGGGCAGTGATTCGTTGCTTTGGAGCCTTCCCACCAACACCTTTGTCACCTTTTAAGGCCGTTTTTCTCGGCTCAAGCTTAAAAAAAACTCCAGCTTCATCAGCATTGAACACATCATTTGGGCTGTATTTCTTGATGAGAGCTGCCACTTCTCCTTTTCTCCATTCGTTGACCGATTCCATTGGCGTGTCATTCGCCTCCCCAGATATGGATTTCATAACCACTCCGTACCGATCTCGAAAGCGAATCAACCATCCAAAACTAGCACTGAAGTTTTCTACACCCAGCATCTTAGCAAATTCTAAGGCTTTTTCTCGAATTAAAGGACCGATCAGTGGAACATTTCTGGACCGAACATCTTGAAACCATTTGAAAACTGCCTTATCAACATCTTCAAATTGGGCTCTACGCAACCTTTTTCTTTGAGGGCCAAGAACAGAAGTTTGCAGTTGCTTAAAAATGTTTTCACGATCTTTTAAAAAAGTTGACAATGTTGATGGAGAAATGCCATACTTTTTAGCCACCTCACCTTTTTTAATTCCATTGTCTACCTCGGATATGATGTTTTTCTTTTTTTCCAAAGAAAACTGTTTCCTTTTTACAGAAGGAGCCATCACTTATCGAGCTGTAGGGTACGCAGAAACCTTACTTATCGTAACACTTCTCACTCCCGTCTGACAATCTACACTACTCGAAAGGCTAGAGGCTTTTTTTTTAATTGAGAATGGAACCAATAATCATTCAGTTTTGTTTTCGCACCGCGACAATTTTTTGTTTACTTCTCGGAAAAATCTGTTTTTGTTTGTTAGTTACACTACCCGCCACCAACTTTCATCACGCAGCTGCGTACCCTTTCGACCCGAGGAGCAGTAAATCGCAGCACCTGCTTCGGGATATCTGTTTCCTCGAGTTTCCTCGTTCTGGAACCACCTCGGAAATAAGTTGAAAGAAACTCGAAGAAGGTCTGAGTAGTTCGTTATAACGAGATTTTCTTAATTTGATAATTTCGTTATATCGAGATTCATTTAACATTGTTTTAATAGCTTTTCGTTAGGGACTTCTGTAAATTTCGTTATAACGGAATTTTTCGTTGTAACGGAATTCGTTGTAATGAGATTTTACTGTATTTAATTGAAAATTTTTAGTGGTTCTTTAAAAACTTAAAATTTTCATAAATTGTTACTTTTGGCTCTTCCGTTTTAGTAAGTTGTCATACCTGATCTTAAATTGATATCTAATCCTGATCTCTAATTTGAAATTAATTTATTTCATATGAAAACTTAAATACAATATGGATAAAATGCAATCTTTTGTGGATGTTTTTTTTAAAAAATAAGTATTTTGTAAATTAATGCAAAAGCTATATTTTTTTTTATGTTTCTAATAGAGATTCCGTTCAAAACCTAGCATATTATTCATTTCATTTGAATATAAATATATTTATAAATTAAATGAAATTAATAGGTAATCATATTAAAAATCACAAATAATCTTTTCATAATCCACTGTTTTTAAAATGAAGCAGATTTTTTTTAATTTCATTCATAGTATTAATTTATTTCTCTTATGGTTATATATATATATATATATATATATATATATATATATATATATATATCATTCCAGCTGTAAGTCTCGAATGTATACTTCAAAAATGCTTTGCTTTTAACTGTTTCAGTTTACTGATTTGCTGTTACACCTTTTTCTTTTAGATTCCTCGAAGAAATTATCTGATGTCCTCCAGGAATTCAAGGAAGAAGGCCCTCTTTCGAAGTACAACCCGGAAGGGGTAAGTGGGTTATTATGTTGTGCTAACCAATCAGTCGGTTACTGCAATAAAATACATCAATGAATTTTTCCTTACTTCTTCCTAGAAACAATTATCTCTAGAGTTTGAAATCAAATGTAGATTATTTCTATAATATCAAATGAAGAATGAATGATGAGAAGTGATTAGAATTCCATGGAAAACTAAAGAAGAAATTTGAAGATTTCATCTGCGATGGATTTTACTTTATTATATACGACGTATACAAAGAAAAAGTAATGCCACAGACAAAAAGATTTAAATTCAAAGCTTCAATCCATTCCACGTTTCTGACTTTACTGAGCCTGAAAAATTAATTTTGGCATTATTACAGGTTGATTCAAACACGAAAGAAATTTAGTACGGTCTCTTTGGCTAGCTAATTTTATAACTCTGGTTTTGTATCTATTTTCTCGTATATGAAATACATAGGTATGGTAAGCATTCTAAAATTCGATTTCGATTTTTTGACGAATATCCACGCATTAGACTTCCTTAAATATGATAAATATATTTTTAGCAGACTGTTTGCCTGATTTTAATAAAGATAACTCGAAAACGCTTTCAGCTTGACAGATAAAATTTGGAATTCTTTCAAAGTTTGGGCAAAATTCATTCTGAGGAAGTTATGAAATCTATCTGTACTTCTGTCCAAATGTTATTGTTTCTAATGTCCCTTGTCATCAGCAAACTTTCTGACTAATTTTGTTAGTGATTTTAAGCCGATTTTTATGCGTCTTTTGTTTTTCAGTAGCGCCTTAGAGCTTCTCTCTACGGTCTCTCCAAACGGTTGAAATACTCACTAACTTCTCGCTTTAGCTGTATCTCTCTTAGACCCACTACTACATAACTGGCTACTACACACACAACACGATGTTGCTTCCACAACAGGCAACAATACACGGCACACAAACCAGTTCAGTAATAGCTTCACTCCACGCAACACTGTTGCCAAGAGAACTATAAAATCAAGCTCAATAGCTAGTGGACGAGTATTTACAATTTCAGACAATATTGCAATCCATAATAAGAACAAAATATAGCCAACATTCAATGGATATTGCACGCCTTTTTGAAATTCTGTTTCCTAAGGACAAATTAAAATTGGTGAAAATAATATAATTATTAAAAATTTTCATTTGATTTTTCATTGATTTCTGTAAGTAATATGTATATGTAACTTTTTTATATTTTCACTTTGATGTTCAATTCGTTTTTCATGAAATGATATTTTTTTTTTTTGAGAAAAATTTGAAAACCGGTTAAAATCAGTTTTTTTTTTTTTTTTGGAAATATTGAATTTGAAACTGAAGTTTCAAAAATTTGGATTTTGTATGAACCCTAGTAAAAATGCAATACAGTAAACCGTACTGACAAATTCTACTACGCCCGAGATTTCTCGGGTTAGCAATTAATTTAAATACATACGAACCCAAGATAACTCGGAATCTTCAGGAAAGGGGTTAATACATAGTCTGTATTTGCAATTTATTTGCATCTGTGCTTGTTTTTGTAAGAATATATTCCATCATTACTTTTTTTTGTTAAAAATTTTAATGAAAACGTAATAAACATATATATAAACCTACGAATTACTAAACTATGTTTTTCGATTAAAACTTTTTGAGAAACAGATGCTGGAAAAACAAAACTTAAGTAAAACTCAAAACAAAAGAGAATTTTAACTACTAATCCTTTTTGATGAAAATACTTTAATTACGTCTCTCGATAATTCATCTTTCCTAATCCTTTTTGTAGTCAATAGTTTTAAAGAAATTTTTAACAAAACTTTTAAAGAAAAAAAAACATGCTTTACTCGTTCTTAATTCCCATAAGATATTTAAAAAAATGTGTACTTCAGATAATACGAACTTGAAAACAATTTGCCGAAGTTACGTCTTGAAACTCAAGATTGCACGCTTAAAATTTTCCTCAATTACATGATACACAAACGTGTATTTCGTTAACATCCTTATTAAAATTCGAAAAATGTTAAAAATAAAAATAATTGAAGCAATGTAGGATCTAGTATATTAATAAAAGATTTTAATTAGTTATTTGTTTATTTCTTAAAAACGCTGTTAAAGAAAAAACCAAACAAAACGTGATTCGATGGATATCGCAGAAACTTAATTTTAAAAAACTCGAGAATGAAGTGTTTAAGCCTTGTTTCGAAAGATGTTCGATTTTAGATTCCTTATCAAAAGTAATTAGCAACTCATTTTCGAAAATAATATCAATCGATTTTTTTTTCGAATTAAATTTCTGTCATGGTGATTTTTCGCCTTTCTAATTCTTGATTTCTTTTCCTAGAAGTAATCGAAATTCATTAACGAAGAGAATTCTTCGGTATATTTCAGATCGAAAAGGCTCATTATACCGTTCGCATTTGGTTATAAATATTTAATGTTTGCGCCTCTAGCAATCACGATATATAAGGACTTCTTCTAAATAAATTTATAACGTAATTGTCACGTTGTTTTGAAATCTAAATAAGGTTTTTTTATTAGATAGTAAATTATTTCAATAATGAAATACGAGAGCAATCCCCCCCCAAAAAAAGGTCTCCTATATTTTTAGATATACAAACAACCATTTTTTTCTATAATTGCTACATCACGTTTAAGATTGAAGAAAGCTTTATTTTTCAACATAATCGCCATTTCGGTCGATGCATTTTTTTAGACGCTGTGACAGTTTTACAATGCCCATGTCATACCAGCTTGCCGCCATGCCCTTCAAGAAGCGTTGGACCTCATCTTTCACCTCATCATCGGAGCAGAACCACCCTCCAGACAAATGTTCCTTCAACTTAGGGAACAGGTGGAAATCACTGAGTGCCAAGTCCGGACTGTAGGGTGGGGGTGTGATGACGTTCCAACCAAAATTTTGCAGGATATCGACGGTTTGACGGGCTACGTGAGGACGGGCGTTGTTGTGGAGAATGCTTACACCCTTGCTCAACATCCCTGTTCTCCGGTTCTGAATTGCCCTTCTTAGTTTCTTCAGTGTTTCACAGTACCTGTAAGCGTTGGCTGTTGTTCCAGCAGGCAGAAAGTCGACCAACAGTACCCTCTTCCTGTCTCTACACCATTTGCGAACGTGTTTGACATCCATGCACGACTGTCCATACACTTCTGTCAATAGGCGGTGAATTTCAACCGGTTTAACGCCTTTTGAGTTCAAAACTCGAATAACTGCGCGCACTTCGCACTTGGCGGTAACGTTTATAGGGAGCTCCATTTTGAATGGCAGCCAAGCCAAGACTGAGTATCCGAGAGAAACGCCTGCGTACTTATGTGATAGCGGAGACGGCACCACTCACAACAGTGTTGCCAACAACCGTATTAAAACTTTCTCTACGTCCCCCAAAAATAGAAGACCTTTTTTTGCGATTGCCCTCGTATAAGATGTATTTTATTCATTTCCTACCATTAGTTCACACATTCCATATATATATTAATTTATATGTCTTGTTCGAATTTTCAATCGTTAATAAAATACTTTTTGTTCATTCACTCGAGTTCTAATACATTTAAAAAATTTTAGTGAATGACACTTGATATTAATACATTATTATTTTATTCAATTTTTTTTTATTTCTCGAATTGTCTACATGCATGAAAAATGCATTAGATAACATATCAACGTACTTGTAAACAAATCCAGCATCAAAAACAAAGAGAAATATGGTTGTAAAATGTATTTGAAATATTTTTATTAAAATTGGATACAAGAGATTATAAAAAAATGCAATTAATATAACTAAAATAAAGGGTTATTTTTTTAAATTATAAAGCATGATAAAATGGCTTTTGAACAGTGATAAGCTCAGAAGTTATTGAAAAAATACATTAAAAATTTATACACTTTTTACTCTTAAAAGTCAATATTAAATTTCTCAATGATCAATTTTATAGAGCACATTTCGTCACAAAAGGAATTAGCTGCCTTCACTGTAGAACATTTTTTTTCATCATAAGTATAGCATTATACATGATATGTGATGCAATTTCTACTAATATTCCGAACTATATACAGGGTGTCCCAAAAAGATTGAAACGCGCTTTAATTCTTTAACCGTTAGAGATAAGTAGGTGATGTAATTTGAAAAAATGTTCAAAATAAGATAAGAGAGAAGATTACATTAAGAAAAAAAATCCACCTATGAATTTTAAAAAGTTACTCTATGTAAATTTTTATACAACCCCTCTATGCAAATTTGGTCAATTAGAAAGTTTTTCCTTTCCATCTCAGAAGACCATTAAAAAACTGCATAACTGTATCTTTAAAACTTTTTGAATAATAACACAGAAAAAAAACTGTATGTATGTCACTTTTCCATACCACTTGAAAAACTTTTTCGTCGGTGAAAATAGGGCCCATATCCAAATTAATAATAGAAATTCTTCGATCAAAAAAAGATAATAAGTGTAAAAGAAATCCAAAATGGCATTTAAATAAATTCTTTATTGAGGGAGTTAAACAGTTTTGACAACATAAGACTATAAGAAGTGTAACATAAAAAATAATAAATAAAAAAACGAAAATACATTTAAAAACACACGAATCATAAAGCATTCTCAAAATGTTTTCCATCAACACCAATACATAATTGGGCTCATCTAATAATGCTCCTGTAAATATTTTGGATTTCTCCTCCTGTAATATTATTGCATGCATTAATTATCTTTTGTTTAAGGTCAGTTACATTCAGGGGCTGAGTATTATAAACTAGCGTTCGAAGCCGACCTCAAAAATAAATATCGAGGGGAGTTAGATAAGGAGATCTGGGGAGCCATTCTGTGGGTCCATTCAGACCAATCCATTGTTTATTAAAGTTTTCGTTGAGCCAGTTTGTTACATTTATAGCCTTGTGTGCAGGAGCTCCGTCTTGTTATAAATACATTTTTTTTACTAATGACAATGGTGTCGTCTCCAAAGTATCTGTTACTATGCCATTTAAAATAGCAAATATTTTATAGCTGTAAGTGTTCCTTCATAAAACACTGGACCAATCAGTTTTCCGTTCCAAATTCCGCACCACACGGACACAAAAAACTTTCTCTGGTGATGTATTTCTGGCACAAAAAATGGTTTTGTATCATTCCAATAATGATCGTTGTGTGCATTTATGTGTCCATTTTCCGTAAACAAACATTCATCATGCCACATGATGTTCTTGACAAAGTTTGAATCTGTGTCCTGTTGCATTAATAACCAATTGGAGAATGCTACGCGTCGGTTAAAATCAGAGGGATGGAGTGCTTGAAGTCCATGAATACAAAATGGATGCCAATTGTGTTTTTCAAGTACTCAATGGATCGACGTCCAAGGTAATCCTTAATTGCACTTTCTTTTCGAATGCTTGATCGTGGATTGGAAGAAAAATATGCAATAATATCAATTTCTTGGTCTTCATTGTACAAGATATTTCTACCAGGGCCAGGTCTTGGATAAAATGAACCGGTAGTTCTCAATCTTCTCATCATCCGATAAACAAATGTACGTGAAATTTCAGGCAAATAGGGATATCGCGGTTCAAATTCCCGAGCAGTTTCTGCATTATTTCTATTGCAAATAGAATAAATTATTGCTAGTTCAAATAGTTCGTCATTTGTTAAAAGTATCATAATGCAAAATTAGTTACAGTATTTTTACTTCTACAGTATGAAACTCAACATCGCTGAATAATTTCTAAATTTTATTTCGATATGCACGAGGAAATCTTGGTGGAGTTGTACAGGAAAGAAATAATATTAGAACTAAATAAGTTAATTGAAAAATAATCGTCTGCATTTCTTTATGTAACTTAAAAATAAAAATAAAAACTTTAATATACACGTATTAGAAGCGGCTAAATTCCAGTTAAATGAAAGGCAAAAATTGTCTGGCAGTTAATTTGTTAGAATGTCGGTTTGACAAAAATGTGATGAATTTGAAAACAATTAAAATTCTACCAGACTAATTTAACAGTATTTTTCTTTTTTATAAATTTTGCTATAAAAATCTGTCAAATTGCTTTTATGGATTTTCAACGAAATCTTATAAAATTTCCAATGTAAATTTAGAATACATGGCATGAAATTACTTGCCCCCGATAAGATTAAAACAAAAGACAATCATGTAACTGTATCGTGAATCTACCGTAAATACGCAAAAATGTGTTTAGTAAATAATATTAAAAAAAATTATGTGTTTATAATTTGTTTCAAATTTACATTTCCATTTTGGTATATGGTCACTAAAAACAGAGTTCAATTTTCAATTACGTATAACTCACTCAATTTTAAAGATACAGTTATGCAGTTTTTTTAATGGTAAGTTTTTTCTGGGATGGTAAGGAAAAACTTTCTAATTGACCAAATTTGCATAGAGGGGTTGCATAAAAATTTAAAAACTGTAACTTTTTAAAATTCATAGGTGGATTTTTTTTTCTTAATGTAATCTTCTTTCCTATCTTATTTTAAACATTTTTTCAAATTACATAACCTACTTATCTCTAAAGAATTAAAGCGCGTTTAAATCTTTTTGGGACACCCTGTATATTATCTAATTAAAATTAAATTTGAAAATATAAGTATTCAGTTATGTAACAATAATAAATTTTTAAAAGTTAATATTTTGATATTGTTAACATTTAATATAAGAGTTAATATTTTGATCAAAGCAGAAAAAAATACAAAATCCAGTTTTAACAGAGAATTCATAATGATTTTCTTCTTCTTAGTAGAAATGTTGTTCTTTTCAAATTTAAAAATGTGTTCATAATTAATTTTTTATAAAATTATTTCAAAAATAGCAAATTAATCTTACGAAATTAATTAATTAAATATCAAGCAAAAAAATCAAACTTTGTCATCAAATTTTCCAAGCAGTATTAAAATACAAAGATGATTTTATCATAAACTTAATTAATCATTTTATCATCGTAAGTTTAAAAATTATATTTTCAACTTTCTGAATGTTAATTTTTGTTGACAACTTCTCGTTAATTTTTAAAACATGATTAAAATATATTTTACAACTTTATACTTCGTTATATTAAAATTCAAATTGTTATCATTGTTGAAAGTAATAATTAATTCTACACTTTCCATCCAATTTTATTGATGAAGGTATAAAGATACGGCTTATTTTTTTTTTCATGTTGAATTTTTAATAAATTTCTATTAAAAACATGCATCTAATATAAATTTCATGTTTTGATATACTTTAAATTAAGATTTGATTTCAAAATTAAACGAAATAAAATTTTAATACCTTCGTTTTTAATTACAGTTTATCTTTTCGTGATATAATTGTTTGTATAAAGATATTAGCAGAAAATTAAGAGAATGCATAATTGATTGAACAGAGCGTTTGAGTCTTCGAAAATAGTATGAGTTATATAGCTATCAAAACTTTAACGTCATTTTTCTGAGGAAGCCTTTCTGATCAAATCTACGTAAAATATTTAAATAAAGTTCTTGGCAACTCTTAATTCTGTAGAACCAGATAATAGCCACAGACAGCCAGTTAAAAATATTCTAAATTTATCATACGGATCCAGGTGTGGATAAAAAAGCTGGAAAATCAGAAGTAATATCTTTTTGTAGAATTTCTCGTACATGTTGAATATGCGCTTTATATTAATTTAAGGTAAAAAAAAATCTAGGAGAATTTGGTTTCTTCCCTAACAAACTTTAGGCAAGGTTAGTATTGCTTTACATGGGATTAATTTTTGATGTGAATCTAATACTTCTATTGAGATAATCGCGTGATCCTTGGTGATTTTGTTTTGCCGACCAGCCCTTACCAGGTACTTAGTATACAAATATTTGTCACAACATGTTGAATTTTTACTTTGTAATGTTATGAAAATATATATATGGATATTGGTTTCTTCACCAGCAAGTTTTGGGTAAGACCACTAATCCGTTACATTGTACTCGCGAACTTTAGTTACAAACTATTCATCTTTGGCTTGAATGTATAGCCCTAGTGTTGCTTTTCAATGGAGCGTTAATATAACTAAACTAAACTAAACTAATTGTCTTGAATCTAGAATTTTTACTGAAACTACTGCTCGATATTTGGCGAATTTTTTGTAGCCTATTCCTTGCCATGTGTTTAATGCCCAAATAATCGACACAACTTGTTGAAGCTGTACTTTATCACGTTATGAAAAAAAAATCAATATACATTTCAGGTTCTTTCCCAGTAAACTTAGGATAACGCTAATGCTTTATATGGCACTAGCAAATTATCATTACAGAATATTTATCTTTGGAGTGAACCTAATATTTTTACTGAAACTATCTTTAGATTTTTGGCAATTTTTTTTTGTCGTCTAATCATTAAAGTACTTAATACAAAGTTATTCCGAAATCTAATTTGTGCTTTGAGCTAACCCAAACGGAATTTTTATTTCAACTAATTGAAACTAAAATTTAACAATAAATAATAATTATATTCTCAAGAACTCATTTTAAATTTCATTAATTTAAATCCTTTATTTTTGTAATAGTGCATTTCGACGCATTTGAAATACCGATCAGCAGGTGATCACCCCTCTGACAAATTTGGTTCGATATAAATTTACATTTCAGATACGAAACCAATATGCCAAATTTTATTTATCAAGCTATTCAAAATTTCTATCTATCATGTATTTTTTATATTAAGACTTTTTTGTCTCTTTCAAATTTGATGAATCCGAATTTTTTGACAATAACAATACTTTCTCTTAGATCCCTGAAAAATTAAAACCTACACACATCTTTACATTAATCGAAACTAATATCCTTGACAAGAAATATATTAAATTTTCCTCTTTAGGTTAATGCATTTACTCAGGACTACTCTTTCATTTCTATGTAATCTCGCAGTTCCAAGCCGAAATAAACAGTTCTTATCCTCCTCGAATCCTACCTCTAAGTGCCTCCAAAATCCGTCTTCCGTCCTCATAAAATATTTAAATGGCCTCTCAGATCCCCCCTTTTATATCCACTCACTTTCTTCAGAGATGGGCCGAGTGTTTGTATTCTAAGAAGAGGGCAAACAAGCCATGCTTTTATACCGGTACAATATCGTCTTGACCGCAGTAACTCTTATGGCAGATCTCATCTAAAATAGACTTAACCCGGAACGAGACTAGGAGTTAAATGTGGTGTATGAGCTTCGAGTTGATGGGATGTGTGTCTGGTGCTTGCTGTTAAGGTTTGCTCAGAATGGAGTTATTTCGAAAGTAAATAGGAGTGGGGAATAGTAAATGATGTGGTGCAGGGAAAATAAAAATGAAATATTATTTCCGTGGTGTTTTATTATTTTGAATTTTTCATGTTGTGGCTATGATTGATTTTGTCATACTAATTTATAGTGTTTTATTTCTTTTTCGTATTGGAAATATGTGGTACTTTTAAGATAGGTAAATACGTTGAAAGACTGGTTTCTTACAACAATATTTCATTTTATCTTCTTTTATTAAATATTTTTTTCCCTTAAAAGTCTTATTTATAAAATAATTTGAATTATGCTTGTAAGTTCATTCCTTGAAAGGTTGCATGGAATTTTATGTTTTCATAAAGCCCGTTTTATGGCTTTTTTCTTAAAGCCTAAATGTTTTATAAATTCTGTCCATGAAAAACCCTCATGGACTAAAATATAATACTTATTTAAATTTTGTGTAGCAATTTTCTTAATTTTTTCTGCAGTTTCTGAGCTACAAAATCAGAAATATATTCATTTATACAGTTTTAGTTTTTTTTTAAATGCTTTATAATACAAAAGAAAATGAAAATTTCATGTTATTTGAACTTCAATATTTAAAGATGGGATAGAAATGCAGGTTATTTTTGTGATCATGTACAAGTAAATGTATTTCTTAAACTGTATAGTAAACTTTCAACAAATCATTTGATGAATTTCTGAAATATATACTTTTGTCTTATACATCTTTTAGACAAAAACCATATTTTGTTTCAAAAAATAAAGTAAAATTAGAGCCTATTGTAATGCTTTTTCAGCTAATTTATTTAATAATTGGAAAGCATAAATATTTTAGCACTTCTTAAATTTACATTGTGATTGCATACCTTAATTATTTTTGTATTGTTTGATAAAAATTATTTTTGATTAAAATAATTAAATTTATTTTTCCTCGTTTATTTTCTAAAACTTCTACGATCAGAAAGAAATATTTTTTAAAAAAAATATTATATCTATTTGATTAACGGTGAACATGATTATTTAAAACACAAAGAAAATAACTAATTATTTAAAACATCTGAAATGTAGATGTTTGATTGATTTAAGTATCAATTCGTCATCGAAAGAATCGTTTGTTTGTTTGTTTTCTGTGTATATGAATATACGATGATTCAAAAACAAAATAAATAAGATAAAATTAATTTAATATGGGTATTTCATACTCATTGTTCCGACTCTTAGACTGACTGTTCGGCTTCCAACAGCAATAATTTTTTATCCATGTTGATCACTAATCAATTGATATTCAGCAAGTATTTCACAATTCTGAAATCTTATCGTTAGTATTTATCACACAAATACAAAAGTATGCTCAGATGGTTGTAATAATATCACATTTAGCCCCTTATTTGTTTTATTTTCTTTACTTTATAATAAGATTTCACCTTCTATTTCCGGAATAATTCCTTATTTTGATTCAAATGAAAATCCATTAAATATTTGACTTGTCTATGCATTTGAAGTTATAAATGGTTTAGTTTTTGATTACAGTTATCAAAATTGGATCAATCGATGCACGTATAGCATTCGAGCAAAACAGTTAAGCTGTTAAAGCAGTACATTTTTTGAACAGCGTTGAAATGACGAGAGCGGCATGAGAGCTAACACATTCCTCTCCAAACTTTCGCAAACACAACTGAAGGGCATATGGTTCAGGTAGGTTGACCGTGGGAGCAGACGCGTTTGCACGCCGGCTTTTAGGCAGAGTAAGGTTTGGAAAAATATGGTTTTGAAACGAATCTTACCAACAGGCCACCTTCGTCCAAATTCAAAAGTAAAAGATTGCAGTTATCTACAGAATCTAATACTAAAATACGAGAAATGGTTGCCAAGTCGAAAATCGCCCCAGAATTAATAAACTCCGGTAAACTTGGGGGTCTGGAGTTTTTGGCCACGAGGAATCGATTGGCGCCGGTTTTGAAGCGCTACGGTCGAGCAGTTCGGAGTTACAGATAGGATATTTTCAAACTTTATTAGTTCGCCATAATGGCTACTTAAATTTTCAAGCGGTAACGTGCTGCCATCTATAGCCAATATGGCGAACTAATAAAGTTTTATGTTTATGTTGTTATAGGTTTATAATATGTTTCTTATGTATGTATATATGTTTGGCTTTTCTAAATAAATTTGCCAAAAATATTGAACTTCAACACACTTCAATCTTTACCTTTACTTTACCTTTGTATAGAATAGTTCCCTTTCCAAACTCTAACTTTGTTTAGAATAGTTTACAATGGTGCACTTTAACCGGTTATCTTTTCAGCAATGGTTTCACAAATTTTCTTATGGCATGTATTGTTTTGATAAATCACAATTGAAAATTTAAATCTTCGAGTTAGCTTCGATACCTGTTTTCTCCGAGAGGAGCTCGGTCACCCGCTGGTCATGAATAATGTAATGAAGTAATCGCTAATGAAATGGAATATTTTAGTGTAAGAGAATTTTGTTTTAATAATATTTTTCCTTATCTATAAGATTCGATGCTCAAAATGAAAATACATTTCATATAATGCATAAAATTGTTTTCTTTTATTCTAATGGCCATCAATACTAATATTTTAAATGTGAAAGTTTGGATGTTTAAATAGATAGATGGATGTTTGTTACTCGATCATGTCAGAACGGCTGAACATAATTGGATGAAATTTATCTCAGAGATAGATTATAGTTTGGAATAAAACATAGGCTACTATTTATTCCGGTTAATTGAGTAATAAATATTTAATTGATTAAAGAACGCTCCAAAAGGCTGAGACCAAAACCGCCAAAGATAAGTAAGACTTCAGTTTTTCTTTTCTTTTCTCCCAACAGTAATCAGGTTAGGCTTAGCAGAATTTGACCGATTATTTCAAACGATTCTTTTTAGTTTCTTTGTGTTTGATGTATTTAAAATCAAATGTTGCTAATTGATCAATCTTTTGGATTCATACTGAAGTACTTTTAAATTAACCCTTTATTTACTGACGGTACTTAAAAGTACCATTTAAATCTAGCTTATATCTTTACTATAACACTATTTTTGCCGATGGGATTCTAAAGAACACGAGGAATGTAACCCGAATAACATGAAGTTAATACAAGCTAAAAATAGGAATTAAAAATATTTAAGTAATAATTAAACTAATTAAGATATTTCTGTTAATTACATTTTTTTTCTTCGGTTCCCTGGGATTATTTTGCAAGGAAACTAAACGACTGGTGCAAAAAGGAAGTTGAAAAATGGATGGCGACATAATTCAGTAAATAAAGGGTTAAAAGAAAACAGAATAAAGAAAATAAAAAATTTCTAATCTGCATTACGCTACCCCAACTGGCGTAGGAAAATAAGACATATGCGTTTCGTCAACTGGCGTTGAAAGTTCACGCGTGATTGTTGATATCTGGGTTTTCATTTAAATTAATTTAAATATTAATTGTATAATACTGTTGTAGCTATCTCAATCTCGATCAATAAATAAAATGCATTTGATTTAATTTTAAAGAAATATGAACTTGATTAACTGTTTTGTTTTATTTCAGGTGCACACTATAAATAAATTGTTTTAGGTTATATATGTGCTTTAAAATTGATTAAGATGTATTTTTATTCTATATATTTTTCGTATATGCTTATAGTTTTAAGTACATTGTTTTAGAATAGTTTTAATCTTTTTAATTTGTTATTACTTGTTATTTTTTTAAATGTCTGTTAAACTCAAATCTAATCTTTTGAAAAGGAGTAATCAATCTCGGACTATGAGAGTAACTAGAAGTAGAAAGTCGAATCCTCAAGCAGAATTTAGAAGTATTAACCCTTTGCACTCGAGGGCTCCGGAGCGGAGCCATTTAAAATTGGTTTTCGAACTCGAGGGCTCCGCTACGGGGACAATGCAAACAATTTTCAGTTTTTAAAGAAAGAACTTCTATCATTGTTTAAAAACTGAAAAATATTTGCATTGACTCCGTAGCGGAGCCCTCGAGTTCGAAGACCAATTTTAAATGGCTCCACTCCGGAGCCTTCGAGTGCAAAGGGTTAAGGAAGCGGAACAACAGGCTACATCTAGATCTGCTGAAACGCCAACGTATTGGGATAACGGAATCGATCAAATCTCCTATTCATACACATCAAAATTTCCACACATACGAAATCGCGGGTAAAAACTAGCAATACATAAAACGGTTGAAAAAATTTCAAGAAATTTCTAAACATTGCAAATATTTATTCAAGAGTCACGGTTAATTTAACACGCATATAAAAGTACAAAGAACCATGACATAATACTTAAGACTACTAAAACAGCTAAAATCAATTCACTCTGGTAACATTGATAGATTGATTCGAATCTTTAATTTATGACATGTTATTTTTAATGTGTTCAAGAGGCTTTGATACAAGAACTGGTCTTTATGACCCCATTGAGATGCTTTAACTATCAGCAAATTCGCGTGTGTAGGGACACTTTCCGCCGTTAACTAGATTAATGTCAGTGTTATAAGTACCGTTATCACCCCCGAGTGATAGTTTATATAGCAGTAAAATGTATTATTTCACATTTTGTCTTGGTGACTTTAGCAATTATGGAAGATTGAATTGTTCTTGGGTCAATATCTTTTAGGAGCTCTAATACATTGTATACGAAGTTTGTCCAATATTCTTAATGTCCTTTATTAACTTTATTTCTCACAATGGGTGTAAGAAAACTTCAGAGTATGTGTTAGTATCGGATAAGCATTTTATACTTGAAGTGAGGGTGAACTGTACCAAGTATTTTTGCGAATTATTTGACCCCTTAACTGTTGCATAATTTTGAAGAAAATGGTCATACAAGTGCCTATTTTTTATTCCAGAAAATTATATAAAACTGATTGTATAGTTTAAAATAAATTATCTATCACTAAAAACATTGCAAATAGTCTAAGGCAACCATCTGGTGTATATATTGAGTAATAAACATGATTTTGGGCATAAGAAATAGATTGTTTTGATATTTTTGGATCATTACTTTTGAATACACCAGCCCGGAAATATCACGGGCGCGAGAAATAGAGGTAGAAATTTCATCCCGTCGTTTACACGGGAGCGAGAAGGAAGGGGTTAAGTAAGAATTAGGAAAAGTTTTATGCATATGCATCAAGATATAATTATGTCAAATTTCTTTTAAAAATCTTTTTAAACAAAATATTATTTTTTTAATTAAAAGATATTATGTTGGAATGAAGAATAATATCGGTGTGGTTGAAGCAAGAGGAGGTATTTTTTCTGGAACATTTCTTTAAAGTATCCGACCACGTTCGAAGGATAAAATTTAAATAATTGGCTTTTTTAGAAACTATTTATGATTTTTAGATGAATTGTCAATAATAAACCCTATAAATAGAAAAAAAAATGTTGGAAAATATTATATAGTTTCAGAAATGGGAAAATGTGTAATAAATTTTAGTGAAATTTAACCAAAACGGTTAATACTTCACACAAAATGGTAATGCAGCAATCCTATTTCTCTTTATACACAAATTATAGAATACAATAATGAAGGAAATGAAACGAAATCTGAGAAAAATATTGAGATGCACAGGATAAAAATATAAGTATAGAAGCCTTTTTCCCATAAATTCACGACTTATTTTTTTTCTGAAAACACATATAAATAAAAAAGTATTTCACCAACAATAAAACTTTTGGTTCATTTCACTACCTACATTATTTAAAACACACGCTGAAGTGTTAATGTAAATACCTTTATTAGTTTTTGAGATATTATGTTAATGGTGGAAATTTTTTATGAAAATTTAAGCTTTGAGGAAATTGAAGACAAATTTTTGCTGAAAAATATGTGACCCTAGATGATAGGTCTGGCCTCAATTTTCTTGGAAAAAAATAAACTGTTTTGGGAAGTGAAAAGTCTGAACTATAAGAAATAATAAGAATTTCAAAAAAATAGCCAATGCTGTCGATAATGTGTCAAAAAAATGCCAAACGTAGTCGGATATCTTAATGATCACATTTCCCACAAAACACAAAGAAAAGAAAAGACATTAACGCGTGCACTATACCAGAAGAATATCACATCTCATTATAATTACAATTGCAGTGCACTATGGGATGCGTATCTAATCATGCTTCAGTTTAACTTAGTTGTATTAACGTCTCATTTTGAAGTAACACTAGGGCTATTTAAGGGTGGACCTCGTAATTTTGATCCGCGATCAGATGACGAGGACGGCATCTGAGCTGGCAAACCCCTCCAAACTTCCGCAACACACCAGTGGGAGGGCGTTTGGTCCTGACGGATTTACCGTACACGACCCGCGGTTCTTTGGTGGAATCGGGCCTCGAATCTGCAACCCTCCAGTTCCAAACCGAGATTTTACCACCAGGCCACCACGGTTTCTATTTAACCAGGCATCGCCATTTATTAAGCAAAAGAGAGAAGATAAAATAATGCAACTGATACATTATTTTATTTTTTAAAATTTCCAAACATTCCAGGCCACTCAGTTCTATTTTTTCCTTAATATCTAATATAAATTTATTTGTAATGAAACTGTGCATTGCTTTATAATTTGCTTACATAAGTTTTTTATTAATATTTTTGGTCATACTCACTGACTTTTCATTCGAATCTTATGTTTTTTCGGAATTAAAACTATCTAAAAAGATTCAACTTATTAAATGAATATCCCATTTTCTTTCAATGACCAATCGAAATCCTTATCTTGAATTTCATTAAATTTCTCCAAAATTTAAATGGTGAAAATTTTTCGACAAAAGACTACGTATGTGCCAGCATAGCTGAGGAGAACATTTGCTCTAAGTGTTATTTCATACATAACCCTAACTTGTTTACTTTACTTTTTAATACAAATGTAACAATTCATCGAAAAAGCTGTTTTTTATTTAATACAAATCTTTCGAGAACATCCTTCTATCACTTAACTCTCCATTTTTACTAATCCTGAGCTATCAGTTAAACTAAGAAGAAATCCAATGATGCTAAATCACACGACACAAAGAGCCAATTCTCAAAGATTTGAAATGTGACCGCCTGACTTTCATTACTTTTGAAATATTTTTCAACAATGTAAACTCGTTACTCTATCGTGTATTTCTGTTTTTACTAATCCTAAACTATCAGCTGCCAGTCTTAAACAGCATCTACAGAAAATATTCATACAAAAATGGCGAAATCTTTGGGAGAATGGAAGTACGGGTCGTTCTGTTTATAAAGTTATCGAAACAGTAAAATTGCAACCACTCTCCTGGACTCATGAAGAAATCCTGGTTGTTACAGGACATGGTCCATTCCCATCTTTTCTTCACCGCTTCCATCTATCAGAAAAGGACTACTGCTCTTGTGAAGATGTCGTCGATCCCATTCACTTTGCGACATCTTGCCCTTTGACTCTCTAATGACATCTCAGAAAACCATCATCATCGATAGAAAGTCTGTGGTACAAAGCAGAATCAGAAACTTGATTAGATTCCTAATTGATCAGGGAGTTTTCTAATTGATCATCTGTTTCAATTAGATTAATTCTAGTATTTTCTTAGGACACCATTTAATACAGATCGTAGTTTATTCATAATTTGTTTTTCATCTCCCTGCAAGTAACTAATATGTATGACCTTTTATTTTAGCATCCATAAGGTATATTCAAATGTTCATTCATCCAGTTTCTAGTACTAAGGATATTTTTCATTCTAGCATTTATCATTTCTTGTTATGTTGCATTTATATATATTTTGTCATTTGATTGTATCTTTACCATTCATTGCTGTGGAAAGGGGCTACATGAGCTCTAGAAACGGAGGTGTGGTGTTAAACGTTAAACTATCAGCTCCCAAATGAGTTTTTTCAATAGGGTTCACTAATACTTAATGCACGAATGGAGGCGAATTCAAATCTTGCGTTATTTTTTAGACACACTTTATAATAATCTTCGAAAACTTTAAAATTTTATGCAGTTATCTTTCTCAGTATATTTCTCGTAGGTGAAAGTTAGAAAGCATAGGTGTAGCTCCTAAGTAATGAGATGACTTAACTCAAAGCCACTAACTACATTTAGCCAGAAACTGAAAGTGCGCACTCGGGTGTTTGAGTTAACAGAGCTTCGGTTAGAATGCAAGAAACGAACGCTGCAAGATTTTATTACTCGACGGAAACATCCGCAACAGAATGCCAATGAAAGAGGCCAAGAAGAAATGGCTTGATTTAGTGATTAGATGGAAACAACATTCTTCTCTGAACTATTCCAAAAACTATTCATTCTGAGGAAGGTTTAATAGGTTTTTTCTCTGAAAAGAACTAAATTTGAATAAAAATGTATGTAAAATGTCAAATCTATAACTCAGTAATAGTAGTGAAATTTAAAACATTAAAACAAATTAAAACATTTAACATTAAAACAATTAAACATTAAACCATTTTTAAAGTTTACTTTTATATTGAGAAACTCAATGCAATGCAAAAGAGTTTCCAATTTTATTTGCTTTTTTTTCATAGCACTAGAAAACGTATTTTACATCCCGACTTAATATTTTAAGTTCAAAATGTTAATTGATATTGTTAATTAATTATTTTGCATTTTTTAATATTATAACTTTTTAATACTATAATATAATTTTTTTAAATAAACGTACTGGGGAAATCTTATATGTATTATCTTAAGCAATCATCTTATCATCTTATTCTATTATCTAAAGAAATATTTTATTCGATAAGGTAAAACCTAAAATATTCGCAATTAAAACTAACGCATATTAATAAGTAAAATTTCAGATTTTAAAGCAATTCAAACATCTTAAGAGCTAAGTGAATAAATTAATGAAATAAGATATATCATATTCTTACAGAATAACTTTAAAAACTTTAATCTATACTTATAATAAAGCTCAATGTGTGTGTGTGCGTGTGTGTGTGTGTCTTGGTGCTCTACAGGCCAGACCGTTGGACCTATAGCTACCAAATTTGGTATATGTATACCTTGGAGGGCAGGAATGTGCACCTCGGAGCCCTTTTTCGAATTTTTAATTAGAATTTGAATTAATTAAAATTTAAGCGAAATTTCGACGTTTTTCCGCTATAACTTCGGAAAATATTATCGCACAATGACTTTTACATCAATTTAAAGATTAATAAATTAGCTTTCTAATGGTACCAGTGTTTTAATGTATAACTCAAGCTTCTATTTTTAATGAATTTTTAAAGAAATATTTTAACTGCTTTTTTTGGCACGTGACTTGATAAAATAAAAGAAAACAGTGACGGAAGTTGAGATTAAAAAAAAACAACGATCATCCTAAATCAAATCTAAAGAAATACAGCTTTCAGCACGTGACTGGATAAAAAAAACATAAATATAAAATATGATATTTTCTAAAAAAATAAATGCAAGGCAAAGGATTCTATGATAGTGTGAAATATTTAAATCATTAATTCAATAAATTATAGTTATTTATACAGGATATGCATTCAAATTCCGGTACAATAATGAATTTGTAAAATATTATTAATAGGCATATATATTGTTTAATATTATTAATTTGATACATTAATTACATTTTATGTAGCTTGAGTCAAACAATGCATTTATGAATAATGAGTTTTACATTTCTTCATACTTTGCTGAGAGCCATATTTTACAAAATATTTTTATTAATATTTTAAATAAAAGTTGCTACATCAATCAGTCTTCTAAATCAATCATTAAAACTGACTGATTTAAAAAATTAAAGGATATTATTCGGAAAACATGTTCTTTTAGAACTTTCCGTCCATCATCTTAAAGAAAATATTAATTTCAGGCCAATCAATGCCGGAATTACTTCAAGGCTAATGAATATGTGATTTAATATGTGAGAACACATTACTCATGGCGAACCAGCTGGTCGCCAAAGGCGGCTAGTAAAGAATAAAATACGTTACGTCAAGAATCGTTCTTTTGTATATATTAATATTTTTATGAACTTATTACAATAAAAGGAGATAGAAATTATGATTATTTAAAATACCACGTTGATTTTTACCGTACGCATCTTGACAAATCAAGATAACATCAAGTACATAGGAAAAAAATGAAGTTATTACAAAGTTATTTAAGTTTGAAGTAATTAAGAATTTATTTAAAAAGTCTTGGACATTTATTGGTAAACAAAACTATTTTATTTTCATGGATTTAAACAGTTATTTTTAATTCAAAGTTTGTTTGCTATATTAAAATTTACAATTTTGATATTTTTAATCAATAAGGTTTCAAATTTTTCTAGTGGTTTTATTTTCAGAACCAATTTTATAATTTTGGCTTCGAAATGCTATTTTGTAAGACCTGTCAAGCCTTTTGTCTGTATAGATCGGATCTAATGAATATCCAAAAGATTAACAGGGGCTAAGTAAAAGGTTCGGCCAGGAAAATTCCAGGAATGTGCTTTAAAATTTTTATCTTTGAATTTTTGACTGTTTTGATGTTATTACCTTAAAGTATTATCCTTACATTGTTGCACCGTTCCTTAAAACTTTGAAAACTTTGCAAAAACTTGTTGACAAGACTTTGTCTTCGCATCTTTATTGACCTGGAATTTTCTGGTCACAAATAACTTATTGCACAATTGTGGGCACCTGAGACAACAGTTTTGAATACAAGTTCTGACAAAATTTTTGCTTTGTATACTTTGCAAAAGTATATGTCTCGGGAAAAGTTAAAATTTTAAGGATAATTTTACGCCGTTTTTTTAAAAAACAGTTTTTTTTTCTGATGTCTCTTAGATGAATGTATCATTTCTAATTAAAATTGATGTCCAAACATCTTAACGCAAAAATTTGTATATTGTAATGCATGGATTTTACTCTTTTATGAACGATTTAATTAGGCCCCCTGATATATCCTCATTCTGCTTGGAGCATTTATAGATATTTGAAATCCTGTAATAATGCAAAGGATATTTACAATAATGAAGCTATGCCACATAGTTTTTGTGTTTAAGTAATGTAGGCTTTTCTAGAGAAACTTACTTATTTGAAAAAACGCCAGAGTGGGGAGTTGGGTGGTAACAGGGGTGATAGGTAGTACTACTGGAGGGGGAAGCCCCCAAGTTTGTTTCACCCTCTAGTCAGTTGCCATCATGCTCTGGTCTAGAGGGCAGCGGATCTTCGCCGTCGAGAGCTCCTTTTCTAACGGTCGATCACTTGTTGCTAAGCAACGTGCTTTGAAATTCCTCCTCATAGACCCGTTCCTAGCCGTAATTAGATTCTGTCGTGGGTTAACTCATTTCGGGAGTGTCGCCAAACTCAGAAATGGATATCAACGTACCACCAGAACTCCGGAAAATGTCGAAAAAGTAAGGCAGTCAGTTCTGCGTTCGACTCGTAAACACGCAACTCATCTGGGAATTTCTGGCACCACGAGACCTTCCTCCATCTCTCTCTCCATCAAGACCATCCATTTCATCCCTATAAATTGGCTGTTGTGTAAGAATTAACGCGATTTTGTTGCCTGTCAAAATGCATATGAAATGCTGCTTGACAACTTGCCTGAAGACGCGGTCGTTTTTTTCAGTGACTAAGCTCACTTTGAAATCCCCGCTTTATGTCGATCTACCATGGACCATAGCTCACCTCAAGGGCAACATTCGCCATGGAATTGTTTACATACCGATTGATATGCTGTAAAGATTGGACACGAACATCAAAAATCTACTTAGTCAGTGTATGCATAATGCATATCGTATCACCATTTAACCGATGTCATTTTCAAAACTGTAAGAAAAAAGTAATGGGATATGGTATTCTCAAATAAAAACGGAATTAAAACAACAACTTTAGTACTTATGTTTTTATTGACCTTTCAAATAAAAAAGTTTCTCTGGCTTGCCCTTTATATACTGGCTGGTACCCAGGGCATTGCTAACGAAAAAGAAGTAATGTTGGAAATATCGTTTGGAATTTGAAATAACAGTCTTGTTTAATTAGGAATGATGGAAAGAATAATATTTATTTTAGTGTCAGAAATGAATACATTCATGAAATTGAATGATATATAAAGGAGAAGCGTCAATAATATTAATTCTATTTTTTTAAGCTTTGTTATTTAAAAATAAGGGTTGACATTTTTTTTTTTCATTTTTCATCTTTAGTAGAAACAAATAAGTGCAAGTAATAAGTATTTAAAGTTTCATCGTAATCGGATGAACGGCGCGGTACCGCATAAGAGACACACAGTCAAACATTCATTTTTATTTATATAGATTAGTAATTTTACTATACCTCTAACCATCCC
>JAPMOQ010022749.1:621808-638301 GCA_026543055.1 Argiope trifasciata | reverse complement strand
ATTCTAAGTTTCATCGCAATCAGATGAGCAGTAAGGCACAGTGTAAGAGATATACAGGCAAACATTCGTTTTTATTTATATAGGCTTAAGATAGTGAAGCTATACGAAATAGTTTTTGCGTTTGAATAATATAATGTTTTCATTTTGCCGGGTTTACACTTGGCCAATTATAAGACAGTCAGTAAGCAGTGCATGCGTGGAAAAGGACGGATTTATGTTTGCCACAATTTCATAAGATAGATTCAGACATTCCATGCTTGGTTACAAATTGCCGTTTTGGCGTCAGTGAAATTTTCTTTTCTTATTGCTTATCGTATTAAAACAGTGGATATTTAAACAAAAAAATATGGTTAAGCAACATACCTAAATTAGGAAAACTATAAAAAATGGCGAATAAAATGAAAAAATGAACACACACCCTCATTAGAAAGTAAAAATAGTAAACAAATTTGGAATTTATTTTTGACTAGCCGCCTTTGGCGACCAGCTGGTTCGCCATGAGTAATGCGTTCTAAAATTTTCAATTAAATCACATATTCATTAGCCAAAATTTAAGAAATAGTTAAAGTTAAAAGATTCAGTTATTAGTAGTTAAAGAGTCGGTAACTTTATTCGAAAAAACTTTTTGAGTTTAATGCTCTAACAATTTATCGATTATGCTTCCAAAATATTAAAAATGTTTTTTTTCGGTGATGTTGCCAAAATGTTAAATATGTTTTTTAAAGAAAGCGAAAAAGGGGAAAAATTATTGAATTAATGATACCGATATTACAAACGATTATAGAAATATGCCATTAAGTCGGGATTTCAATGCATATCCTGTCTAAATTCAACCAGGTTTAATGTAAATAAAGATAATTTATGGAATTAATGATATAGATATTGCAAACGATCATAGAATAGATTGCCTTGCATTTATTTTTTTAGAAGATATCTCATTTTATATTTATGCTATTTTATCCAGTCACATGCTGAAAGTTGTATTTCTTTAGATTTGATTTGCGATGATAGTTTTTTTATTTGAACTTCCGGCATTGTTTTATTTTATTTTATCCAGTCACGTGCTCAAAAAATCATGGTTAAAATATTTCTTTAAAAATTCGTTAAAAATAGAAGCTTGAGTTATACATTAAAACAGCTGATTTATTTAATTAATAATATTGTAAAAGTCACAAAAAAATTCTTTGCATTTTCTTTTTTTTTAAAAAGAAAAAACATATTTCATATTTATTTCATTTCATGCAGACACGTGCTGAAAAATGCATTTTTAAATGTTTAATTTGCAATAATTATTTATTTTTTTAATTTGAGTTTTTATCTATCTGATGGCAACCTATTGATAAAAGATAATTTTTCCCCTTCCACTCGTAACGTGCTCCTGCAGATTAAATTTTATTGTTTTGTCCGAAATATATTGTTGAAAAATATAGTTGAAATGCTTCTTTAAAAATTCATTACAAATAGAAGCTTAAGTTAAATGTTAAAATACTGATACTATTAGAAAGCTAATTTTTTTATCATTAAATTGATGTTAAAATCATGTTTGTGCGAGCATAGTTTCGGAAGTTATAGCGGAAAAACGTCGAAATTTCGCTTAAATTTTAATTAATTCAAATTCTAATTAAAAATTCGAAAAAAGGGCTCCGAGGTGCACATTCCCGACCTCCAAGGTATACATGTGCCAAATTTGGTAGCTGTAGGTCCAACGGTCTGGCCTGTAGAGCGCCAACACACACACACACACACACACACACGCACACACACACACACACACACACGCACACACACACACACACACACACATTGAGCTTTATTATAAGTATAGATAATAAATCAATTTTTTCACCCCAAAAAAACTCGCCAAATTCTACAAATGCACGAGCAATAAGAAAAAATACAATGCGGTGGCACGCTGTTATCAGACAATTACTCGCCATCTATTAGACAGCATTCTTCAGTCTTCTACTGGGCCTCTTATAAGTGCCCGAGTGTAAACCTAGCAATAATTTCAGATATAAATATTAAAAATTCAGTTATTATATGCACATGTTAGGCACGTCATTGTAACATAAGAGGTTAATAATATTTCAGTTATTTATTAATTAAAACGTAGCTTTTATGCAGGCAAGTCAATTTAGTTTTAACAATTATTTTGATTATTTCAGAATCTCAAAAAGTTTATTATATAAACTATTGTTTCGTTTAAAATCAGAGATCTGTTAATCACATTTTTAAGCAGTAATACATTGTCCTATTTTAACTCACTGTCTCCCCAAAAAGACTGCAAAGGAATATTTCAAACTTTTATGTGAAATTTCGCCACGAATAAAGTTTGACATTTTTTTTTCTCTTTTGCTATCGGCGTCTGTCTTGAGAGCAATCTATGGAGAAAAAAAACACCTTCCAACTATTTTTTTTTCTCTGAAAAATAAAAAGGCGAAGAGTAAAAATATCGTCTTGAATTTTGAAATCATAAAAAGGAACGACAAAGGATTTTTTTCAAGTCGATGGCGAAAAAGATTTTTCACAGTAGGCTTGTGAAATTTTTCCCGACTTTGCGAAGTCCTTATGTTTTGACTGTTATTTGAAAAACAGATGCTGTTTCATGGGACCATGTCTTACATCAGAGCTATGTTTGTATCATCCAGTGTTAAAGTCGTTTATTCAGTTTTATTCTACGTTTGTTTCGTTTAAAAATATACAAATATGGAGAAAACTTTAGAGTTATGTCCTTTAAAAAAGACTTTTCGACTTTTTACTTGACTACAATTTTTAAAAACTTTATTGTTAATACAGAATTACATATATTCCACAACCAAGTTCATATTAATAGTATTAATATAATCATAACAATAAAATTGGATGATCTACATCTTTTCGAAAAAAAAAATTAACATTTTAAATTATACTTCATTAACAAGCATAGTACATTATAAATGTCTACGAATGTCATCAAATTGCTGAAATCCGATTAGGTCATAAGGTTAAGATGAAAGTGATGTAGTGGTAGTGGAAGTTAAATATAAGTGTTTTAGTTGCTCTAAGACTAAGATGGTTTGTTTATAATCTTATTTTAATACTAAAGCATAGTTTTGTTTTTAAGATTGACCAAACTTTTCATAACGAGATTACTCGCTGAAAGTACATAAAGGATGTCAAAAAAGAGCAATGCATCTATAACCCACAATATTCAAGTAAAATGCATGTATGATTCCAGTGCTCCAAAAATAAGGTTTTATTGAAAAAAATTCATTTACAATATTTCCAATTACTTGTAGTTGAAGGAATTCAAAATGACCACCACAAAACGATATACATGTTCAGCGAAATGACTCAAAGCAGGCACGTTTCATGAAAACGAGAGTAAAAAATCATTTTCTGTAATAACTGACGAAACAAGTGGAGGATCATAATGCTTCGTTTCCCACTGTCATCTTTTCACATGAATTTTTGATTAAAAAAATTAAGCATAGTTTCAGAAGCTCCGTATTTACCTGATATGGCACCGTATCACATCTTTTTCCTTACTGTAGCCATAATGTTGAAGTTACATCTTAGAGAACAGCATTTTGAGTCCGTTTGTTAGATGAAAGGAAATTCACTACGAGTTCTGAGTTTCACAAAAAAAATTAAGGGATAGAGAGACCATACCCCCGGTACAGCTAATCCGTTCGAGTTTATGGAATTTTGTAAAAATAACAATCGAAACTGTATAGTAACACCAATACATGAAATCTTCAGCAGTATTCTACTAAAACTCAAAATATAGGTAATAAATCTTTTTTTTAAAAATACCGAAAATAAGGGTTAAGGATTTTCAAAAAACATATATCGCCGAATAAATTAATTATCCAAACATATATAATAGCAAAGTATAAAGCATTTGTTAAAAGATAACAGTGTGTGTGTGTGTGTGTGTGTGTGTGTGTGTGTGTGTGTGTGTGTGTGTGGGTGTGTGTGTGTGTGTGTGTGTGTGTGTGTGTGTGTGTGTGTGTGTGTGTGTGTGTGTGTGTGTGTGTAAATGATATAATAAATTTTATGTAATATAAAGCCGGCGTCCTGGCATAGAGATAGCGGGTTTTCATCGTGTTCTGGCGTCCCTGGTTCGACCCTCTACTTGGACAGGGTTGTTCTTCTGTGCTCTTTCTGTGAGTAGTGTGATTGTGCCTTCCAGTAAAAAGGGGATGTGCAAGCGAATGTGAAGCATGCAGTAGTCAAGTTGTACTCTTGGCCCTAGTTTACGCTATTAGACAAACAAGAGTGCTCATTTCGGCTTAAATCGCTGACAGCTTTCTGTCAGCGGGCTTGTAAAAAGCCATAAGTAACAATAACAACAAAGTAATATGATTAATTTAATGTATAGAATAGAAGATTGATTTGAAGTTTAATAAGTCTGATTTATAAATCAATGACAATTGAGCCCGAAATTTGATAATAACCAGTTATACATCGAAAATTCGACTTCAACGCTTTCCCTTACGTACATGAGAACATAAACCAAAATCTCTTTCCTCTAACAACTGATAATATATACAACAATCTGTTTCTTCCGCTCAATAAAGAAGCAGAAATATTCTTCCGCACCTTGAATTTATACGGCGCCAAAATGACATGTCAGTGGTGTCGTAATTCGGCAAACTACGGCTCCTTGTCAGCGGCGGAGAATAAATATAGATCTTAAAAAGGAAAATGGGCAGCCCACCCTGCATATATGTATGTGACAAATATTTTCCCTTCTACTTTGCCTAAGGTGGGAGAATTTACAGAAATATTTCCGACGAGACTGCGACTTGCTTACTTTTTCAGACATTTTGGATTTGGCAGCTCTGATGTGAATGGTAAGAAATGCTGCATGATGTTTGAATTTATGATATGTATGGCATCTGAGTATGTGTTACTTATTTTATGTGATTTCATTTTATTTCTTACCTAGTGAAAGTGGTCTCTTCAATATTTTTCCCCATATTTTGTAATAAATATTAGGTTGTTCGGAAAGTAATTTCGTTTTTTCCCGACAGAGGATTTAATTGCATTTTTCGCACCCAATTTCATACTTAAACCGCAAAATCATTTTATGTTTTAAGAGCTGATATAGCAAGGCTTGAGTGTGAAAAAGTGCAGCTGATTCTTCGCCGTAGTTTTTGGATGGTGCCCTTTTAAATATGGAGAGCAATAAACAGCATTTTCGTCATTTTTTTCTTTTTTGCTATATAAAAGGTAAAAATGCTGTCAAGCCAGAAATAAATTAGCCAATATGTGTGGAGAAGATGTGTTAACAGTACATCAGTACCAGAACTGATTTGCAAAATTTTTCCTTCAAATGAGGAGGCCAAAAACCACCTCGATCAGTATTTTTTACAGCAAAGACCAAAACTTTTATGAGCGTGTAATCATGTTACTACCAAAAATATGGCAAAAGGTATTAGACCAGAATGGCAATTTAATAATTTAATAAATAATTTATTCATTAAACGAAAATTTCTTTTCATTTTGACAAAAAAAAAACGAAATGACTTTCCGAACAACCCAATACATTAGACTGGTGTATAATTATCAGGCGTTTCTAAACGTTATTCTTCAACACTGTTTTTATGAAGAAGGAAACATAAAAATTCAACAGTAATTCTGTTTAATGATTAATCCGGAGTGTAATCACCATCTACAATAACTGTTTCAATAAGCGAATTCTGATTGAATGATTCACATTGAAGTTGTGGGCCAACTTTCGAGTTGTTAAGCTTTCATCTACCACGGCCGCCAAAAGTGCATCGTCGTCGAAATTCGATGATCGACCTTTCTCTGGCTTATCTTCTAACTAGTGTAGCTAATTACATAATAAGTATATTTATTCAACTATTATTAGATTCATACTATAATTATAATTCATAATTACGCTACAAGTGTAATCAAAGTATGACATACTTCAAGTTCTTTACTTATATTAGGTTGGTACATAATTATTAGGCTTTTTGCGCTGTTTTATCTGGCGTTTTTGAACCCTATTTATTATGAAAAAGAAAACTTAAAAATTCTACTGTAACATTTTTAAATGATTAAACCTAAGCGCAGTGGCCATCTACTTCAATAATCGAACGATGTTCAAATGGTCCACATTGAAGTTGTCGACTGACATTCGAGTTGTCAAGTTTTCATGGCAGCTAAAATTGCCTCATCGTCGAAATTCGATGACCGACCTTTCTCTGGCTTATCTTCTAAACTAGTGTAGCTTATTACATAACAAGTATATTTATACAATTAGATTTGTACTATAATTATGTTTCATGATTAAGTTACATGTATAATGAAAGTATAATATACTGAAAGTTATATATTTATATTAGATTGGTAATAATTATCAGGCGTTTTTTAACTATATTATCTGGCGTTCTTTAACGCCATTTATTATGAAAAAGGAAACATAAAAATTCAACAGTAAAATTTTTAATGATTGGTCAGGAGCTCAATCACCATCTAGTTCAATAAGCGAACGATGGTTGAGTGGTCCACATTGAAATTGTCGGCCAACATTCAAGTTATGAAACTTTTGTATCCTTCCAATGCTGCCAAAAAGTCCTCATCGTCAAAAGCCGATGGTAGCTATATCTTTTAAGATACTGCCACCAGATTTGAAATGGCCAAACCCTTTCTTGCATCGTCTTTCGCTAACTGTGCCCTGTTTGAAAATTTTGTTGAGATCTCAAAATCACTGCGTTGCTTTCCATCCTTTCTCAAAGTGGTACAGAATAATAGGACAAATATAAGTATGGTTATGGAAACGAATTTTTAAAACCTGAAAAAATATTTTCATTCATTTTTATAAAATGTTGCAGATTTTTATTAAAATATAACACTTTAATGTTTCTGTGACGAATCATAGCACGTATTAATTAGCATATTAACGTGCATAATTCGCAGGTCAATATGTTAATTATGCACCAACCCAATATTAACTCAGGATTATCATGTCAGCTTTCCATGAAATTGGGACATTATAGTTACAAAATGGTCATGCCAAAGAGTTAATATTATAGTTAACCTTTGGCGTGAATTCAGCATCATAATTGAACCAGTCTTATGATTCTTGACGCATAGTTTAGTGATTAATTCCTGGTATGCTGTTAAAAGTACACAAAAACTGAATTGTTTTTTACACGAGTTTTTTTCCAACCAATTAAAACAAATATTTGTCACAGAATTGTACATGTAATGACAAAATCCTATGCCATATTTAATGTATTTACATCATTGCAGTTTTGAGACACATGTTTTTGAAAATGCAGAATGACAGATGATCAACTCCCACCCGAATTTGGCTCAAAATTTGAGGTATATATATTACAGATGTTAAATCCGTGCACCTAATTTTATTGGTCCTTTTCCCCACGCTTTGCAGTTATTGTGTTAAATTATATTCGAGAAATTGGACAAACAGATATCCTCTGAACGAAGTTTGTTCAAACTTTGAAAGAAATCTATATATCTCTGATAAAGATGACATCGTAAACCAAATTTCATCTATCTCACTGAAAGCCTTTTGTAATTAACATTGTCATAATAAAACAGCTATCATGCCATAAATGCTTGTTTCGAACATAGATTGCCTAAAACGTGAAGATTCATCCAACTCCCGAGTTCGGATCTTATCAGTACATTTTGTTCTGACTAATGCCACTTGGTCATATTAAGAAGAATGAGAAGTAGCTCTTTCGAATGAAGGCAGAATTGTAAGCCTTTCATTGTTAACGAGCACTGTTAAGGTGAAAGTACAAATTTGCTCGAACACACAGGACACAGCCATTTTTAGCGGGCGGCCAAACTTATTCATACATACATTCATCCGCAAGTTAGAATTTAGATCCAAATCAGAGACCGACTCATCCCTGATTCAGTACCCCCAGAGGTACATTTGTTATGGGATCTTGGGGGACTTTGCCGTCACGTCCTAGTTAACGTGCCCCAACTGCCATGAGCCAACACAGCGGTCTTTGGCCAAGACGAGTACAGAACTCGCTATCTTTAGGTTAAGAAATTGACGCTCTACCAACCATCCTACCGCTACCCATCAGTACATTCTATATACTTCAAATACGAGAACCTAGCTGTATATCAAACTCCTGTTCTAAAGTCGTTTTGGGAATGTAAGTTAATTTTAAATAAAATACTTGATCCTAGTTTCCGTTTTCGGCAAAATAGGGAAAGTTTAAAAAATTTCAACGCATTTTTACAATAAATATATTTTGCTTTCTTTGGAATTTCCTCGGTAATGTATAAATTTCATGGAATGATGATAAAAATAATGAACTGTAATTATTTACTAAACACACTATCGAAGACAGAAGTTTGATTTTAGAAGTCTAGAAAATATAATTTTGAATTTCAAGAAGCGCAATTTCCAAAAGACAATTTAGAACAAAAAGATTTTTAAAACTTAAAACGATCTAGCAATTGTAGGCCGGTATGTCTTGGTTGGTAAGGCGTTGGCTTTGCATCCTTTGGGTTGTGCGTTCGGAGCCAGCAGCCGAAGACTCCTTGTATGTGGTAGTGACTGACGCGATTATAAATCTTCCAGATCACAATGTTCAACATGTCGAGAGTAATACCACTGTGGGTACTAATGAGAAGTGATCGTTCTCTGGTTCAGGACTAAATGACGATCTGTGAATAAGTGAATGAAATGCACCCGTAAAAAGGGTTGTGAAGCATGAGTAGCGAAGTATTTTTTGCCTTAGATGGCGCTACTGAAAAACAAGAGGCATAAAATTTTAGGCTGAAAATCCCTGGCTAGTTTAGCTAGCGGGTTTGTCAATGACAAGTGCCATCAGAAAAAAAAAAATAATGTGAAGAAATGAGTAGGAATTATCCGCTTGGATGCGTTTCGATTAATTTAGGAAATCTACCTCTTATTCGTAGATCTTCAAGATAGTGTGAGTCTACATATTCAGAAGAAGGTTTAAATTGAAATGATTGCAAAAAGTATTCAGAATACAGAAAGGAAATTTAGGAAGTTTGGTCATTAGCTCATAGACCATGAAGAGTTGCAGAGTTTTTAAATACAGTTATTCCACTTCAAATGATAACACCTTCATTAAGGAGTATAAGATAAAATATACCAGAGATCAATACAAATTACTTCTATGATTTATGTATGAAATAAACTCCTCCTGATATAGTTTACTAAATTATTGCACGTCTAGCTATAAAATCGTATTCTTTGTAAGATAATGTCAAAGATCTTTAAAAAAAATTTTGGAATAATTTGAAATTGTTTTTTAATATTATCAATTAATTATCGAAGTAAAGACTTAGTATAAATTAATGTTAAAGTATTAATCGTACGATTGAAAATAGAAGTTGAGCACATTCATGTATAAAGGGTATCCCCAAATTAATGAAAGCTTTGAATTTGCCACCATTCATGCAGTAAAGTGCAGGCAACATTCCTATATTTAGAAAACCATTTGACAGCTGAATGTTTAGGGATAGTAAAAATGCTGGGTAACACGATGGAACTATATGTTTTCATTGTTGAACAATAGTTCGAACATAATGAAAGATTGGACGGAAAAAATGAAATAAGAAATATCACAGTTCGAAAATTTTATTATTGGCCACGTAGATCGCCGGATTTAACACTATTAGATTTCTTTTCATGGGTTCACTGGTGTCAGATGTCTATGCCAAAAAACCCACAAGCACACTTGCATTGAAGGATGATATTCAACCAAATTCGACAGCATTTATGCAAAGTGGTCAAGTCAAAAGAGCGCATATGTGCACATAAAAGTGTGGTGGACATTTTTCTTATTTGTTACTCCATACCTAACCATATCCTGTGCACTTTACGATTCAATAAAATTAAATCACATCAGAATTCCTTGATCTATCTTGTGATGCTCCATTTTCACTAACCCTAAAGTATCATCTGTCTAATATTTTTTAAGGTATCCGACTACTTTCAAAGGAATTCTTTCGAAAAATTGGATTTTTTAAAAATTACTTTTGGTTTTTAGATGTATTGTCAAGTATAAACACTATATGTACTAAAAATTATTTGAAAATATAGTGTATTTCGAGAAATAGGAAAAAGTGTAGTAAATTTTAGTAAAATTTAAGCAAAATGGTTAATACTCTACACAAAAATGTAATGCAGCAATCCAGTTTTTCTTTCTACAAAAGTTATAGAATATAATGATGAAGGAAATGAACCAAAGTATAAAAAAAAATTAAGAAGTTATGGGGAAAAATATTTGTATATTTGCATTTTTTTCCATAAAATCAGAACTTAATTTGTTTAAAAAAAACAACTATATTTGAAAAAGTATTTGACCAACAATAAAACTTTTGGTTCATTTCATTGCCCATATTATTTAAAACACACGCTGAAATTTTTACGTAAATACCTCTATTAATTTTGGAAATATATTAACGGAGGAGAATTTTTGTGAAAATTAAAGTGTTGAGAAAATTGAAGTTAAAGACAAATTTTAGCTGAAAAATATGTGGCCCTGAATGATAATTTAAGCCTTCCTCTTCTAGAAAAGATAAATTATTTTGAAAAGTAGAAAGTCTGAACTAAAAGAGATAATATTAATGATAATAAAATGCCTATGTGGTCTATGAAAATTGTTTTTAACGTAGTCGAATATCTTAAATACTGTTGCCAACACTTTACAACACAAATGGTGGCAAATTCAAATCTTTTTTTTATTTTGGAACACCCTTTTACTTTACGAAATGATAAAGGTTTAAATCACAGTGTTCGAACGTGGGAGTAGTTCACGCCTGAAGACTCTCGAAATCATCCATAATGCCTGCATGAATCAAAGAGGCAAAAATAATTTAAGGTATCCGACTACGTTCGAAGGAAAAATTTGAATAATTGGATTTTTTAATAACTATTTAAAATTATGGTTTTTAGATGTGTTGCCAATTATAATATAAAATAGTATAAATACAACAAGATTATTTGAAAATATAATATATTTTGAGAAATAAAAAAATTTATAGTAAATTTGAATAAAAATTAAGCAAAACGATTGACACTCTACACAAAATGATAATGCAGCGATCCTATTTTTCTTTGTATTCAAGTTATAGAATATAATGAGGAATGAAACGAACCAAAATCTAAGAAAAATCTTGAGATGCAAAGAAGTTGTGGGTACAACTATGCGTATATATGCATTTTTTCCATTAATTCACAGCTACATTTTTCTAAAAACACCTATAAATGAAAAACTATTTTACCGACAATTAAACTTTTGGTTCCTTTCATTACCCACATTATTTAAAACACACGTTTAAATGTTGACGTAAATACCTCTATTAGTTTTTGAGATATCCTGTTAATGGTGGAGAATTTTTATGAAGATTAAAGTGTTGAGAAAATTGTAGTTAAAGACACATTTTAACAGAAAAATATGTGAACCTGGATGATAGGCCAGCCCTTTCTTTTCCTAGAAAAAATAAACTGTTCTAAACTAGAAGAAATAACAATAAAAAAATATTCGCCAATGTGGTCGATAACCAGGTTTTTTAACGTAGACGGATACCTTAATGACTGATATTCACGATATTCACTATTATGAAAATAGGGAACATTGTGGATTTTTTTTTCTATTTAGAAGTTAGGTATTGTCCTGAAAAAGTGAGAACTTTTGGTTGAAATCATTCCCTGAAAGACCTTTCTGAAGATTTAAGAAGAAGAAAAAGAAGAAGATTTTCTTTATTTAAGTTCTTCTCATACCCTTAGGAAAAGATTTTTGTTTTACTTATAAGGAAAAAAAATTATTGGAAAAATTAGGAAAGACTTTCGACACTCAAATTGTCCTTCAGGGGGAACAAAAAAATAAGAAAGTTGGAATTACTTCTAAAAGTTTTGGGGATGAAATAAGATTTCAACTTGTCAAAAGTGTCTTTGAAAGAGATCTTGCAGCTTGCCTTTTACAAAAGGTATTAAATAAAAAAATGAGATTTTTTTATTTTTTTTTTCGAAACTACAATATGTCTGAACTATAATAACTATCAACTATTTGAATTCCGATATTTTTCTAGGTCATCAAGATTTATAAAAAAAATGTATCTTTTTTTATTCTAGGCTTGAAAATCATATCAAATATATACTGGAAATAATATGAATTACATAATCTTTAAAATCAAAAAAAATATTTTCATAATATTATTATTGGATTACCCAAAGTAAGCTTATCTTATTTTCTAGAGTGAATAAATTGTAGAACAACTAACTTTTGTTATATTAACGCGCTGTTTTAAAGCAATAATATAGATATTATGGAATATAACTCGTAATTTTGAGCCGGGGTGAGATGACGAGAACTACACCTGAGCTGGCTCCGATCTCCAAACTTCCACACCGCATCAGAAGGAGTACGTTTGGGCCCGAAGGATTTAATATGCGCAAGATGAGCTGACACAATGTTTCGTCGGTTGAATTGGGTCTCGAACCTGAAGTTCAGACCTTTAGTCAATAAATTTATAACATCCTTAAATAAGATAAATTATCCCTCACAATAAGATAATGTTCGATGAATTTTTTTTTTACTTTTTAATTTCATTTCAACAAATTATTCTAAAAATTTGAACGCATTATTCTAAGGATTTGAAAAAATTATTCTAAGAACCAGCGGGCGAGATCGCCCCAAAACTTTCTCGCATACTCTATAATAAAGCAATCTCAGTTAATACTTGAATTGCAATGACATGCAATATTAACGTTTGATATGAATGTAGCATTTTTACTCAATTTCACGTGCCAGCTTTGGCGGGCTTTTTTGGCGATTAAACCCTAGCATGCGGTTAATAAAATCCAAAAATCGAATTTGTGTTTCAGATGTGTTTTCTTCTTCCATATGAGTCACAAAGTTACATTTGTAGTCACAGAATGCATTTAAATTTTATGTATTAAAATCCTTTTTGTGCATCCTTTCTCTTAGCTCTTGCCATTGGACAAACCTGTTGTTGCGAAGACAGCGGTTTAAACCAATAAAGTGTGTTTCTATGTTTTAGTTGCGCCAACTGTTGCCAGGGGCCGCGGTGGCCAGAGGGTAAGGTCTCGGCTTCGGAATCGGAGGGTTTCAGGTTCGAGACTCGATTCCACCGAAGAACCGTCGTGTGAGGGGGCCTCTTGCACGTTAAATCTGTCAGGCCAAACGTCCTCCCGTTGGTGTGGTGCAGTGTGGAGAGGGAGGTGCCAGTTCAGGTGTCATCCTCGCCATCTGAGCTTGGTTCAAAATTACGAGGTCCGTCCCAAAATAGCCCTCGTGTTGCTTTAAACGGGACGTTAATATAACTAAACTAAACTAAACCAAACCAACTAGGGCCAAAAATAGGACTTTGCCACTCACGCATCACTCATTCGCTTACACAACCAATTTTTACGATATGGCACATTCACACAATTCGCTGATAAAAAAGAAAATGAGCAATCATGCCAGAATTGGTCGGTACTCGAACCCAGGACGCCCAGATCACTGGGAAGACGCGCTACTAGAATGCCAGGATGCCGGAAAATATTATTATTATTATTTTGTGTTATCGCGTTTATAAGTTTGTTGACTTACAGACAGACAGATGGTTAACCTTTGTCGGATTTGGCTTATACTTTCATACTTAACTAAAACTATAACTATAAGATTTAATGCTATAGATGTTAAATCTATATATCGAATTTTATTTATCAAACTATTTTCGTTTTGTAGTAATAATATTAACTTATCAATAAACAGCCAAGCAGATAGAATTCCACGGATTAGAGATTGATGAAAATTTCGTAAATATCCAAACATTTGGTTTAAAGACCGCATGCCAAATTTCATTCACCCTGTTGAAAATATTTTTTGAGTTACCATTGTTACAGACAGACGGACATTTTTCAATAATGTGTTTTTTGAAGTCAGAGAAATATAAAACGTAGGGATCCGTTGAAATTTCAAGTTCTTAATTTTTGACAATATCAATACTTTCTCTATACTACATATACAAGAAAATAAAAATATATTTTTTTTAATTTTATTTATCAAAAGATGATATTTTGATGGATCTCCACCTAAAAATATTTTTCCCCTATTCCTACTATTAGTTCACCCTCTCCCTTATATATTCATTTATATGTCTTGTTCAAATTTTCAATCTTTAACAAAATACTTTTTATTTATCCACTCCAGTTCAAATACATTTTTTAAACTTGTAAGGGATGACACTCGATGTTAATATAGTTTTTTTTTTCAAAAATTAGTTCATTAATTAAATTTAATTAACACCATCTACATTTTTTGCCAAACCTGATATTATCGCCAAATGGTAGCGTTGCCCTAATAATCACAATCGCCAATCTTTTAGGTGGTAGTCTATACTTATAATAAAGCTCAATGTGTGTGTGTGTGCGTGTGCGTGTGTGTGTGTGTGTGTTGGCGCTCTAAAGGCCAGACCGTTGGACCTACAGCAACCAAATTTGGTACATGTATACCTTGGAGGTTCGGAATGTGCACCTCGAAGCTCTTTTTTCGAATTTTTAATTAGAATTTGAATTAATTAAAATTTAAGCGAAATTTCGACGTTTTTCCGCCATAACTTCCGAAAATATTATTGCACTAGCATGATTTTTATATCCATTTAAAGATTAAAAAAATTAGCTTTCTAACGGTATCAGTGTTTTTAATTTATGACGTAAGCGTCTATTTTTAACGAATTTTTAAAGATATATTTTAACCATGTTTTTATCACGTGACTGGATAAAATAAAAGAAAACAATGCCGGAAGTTCAAATAAAAAAAATCTATCATCGTAAAATAAATCTACAGAAATGCAACTTTCAGCACGTGACTGGATAAAATAAAATAAATATAAAATGTGATATTTTCTTTAACAAATAAATGCAAAGCAATATCTATATCATTAAGTCAATAAATCTTCTTTATTTACGGTAAACCTGATTGAATTTAGACAGGATATACATTGAAGTCCCGACTTAATGGCATATTTATGTAATCGTTTGCAATATCTGTATCATTAATTTAATACTTTTTCCCTTTCTCCCTTTCTTTAAAAAAACATATGTAATATTTTGGCAACATCATCGAAATTTTTTTTTAATATTTTGGAAGCATACCCGATGGTTCAAACTGACTGATTTATAAAATTAAAGAAAATTATTAGGAAAAGGTGTACTTTTAGAACTTTCCGTCCATCATCTTAAAGAAAATATTAATTTCAGGCCAATACATGCCCGGAATTACTTCAAGGCTAATGAATATGTGATTTAATTGAAAATTTTAGAACGCTTTACTCATGGCGAACCAGCTGGTCGCCAAAGGCGGCTAGTAATCAATAAAGTGGGAATTGGATTAAAAAATAAACTTTGTATTACTTGTTTACGCTTTCTGTTTGTTCTACTTTATTTGAATACTAGAATTTATATGCATTGTTGTATATTTCGTATGATATTTTCACATCCACATTGTAAGTAGATTTATGCTCAAAATCGACAAAACTCAACGAAAGAAAATCTTTTATTATGTTTATTCATCGTTTTTATTTAATCCCACTAATTCAAATATACAAGTTAGATGATAAAAAAAGGATGAAAATTTTTACGAATTTTCAAATTAAGCCAGTCGTAAGGTATAGTTTCTCTTTCTATGGGAATAAATTAAATTAAAACAGACACTTCAGTTTAGTTTAGTTATATTAACGTCTCGTTTTGAAGCATCTCTAGGGCTATTTTGGGTATACTCGTGATTTTGAACAGCTGTCAGATGACGTGGAAAACACTTGAGTTGGAACTTCAAACTTCCACACCAGTGGGAGGACGTTCGGCCATAACGGACTTAAAATGCACTAGACCCGCTTACTCTGCAGTTTTTCGGTAGAATCAGATCTTGAACCTGCAACCCTCTTGCTCCGAAGCCGAAATCTTACCACCAGACCACCGCGGTCCAATCAAACAGACAGGCTAATAGGTAAAGCCTGACTCATGATTCATCACCAAATTTTTCTAAAACCTTTTTTTCCCATTTCGTATCAAATTCATCAAATGGCTTGTCATGCATAAAATATCCTTGTATAGCTGTAATCTTTACACAAAAATTGTAGATTTACAATACATTTTTTCGAGAGGGGGAGGGAGAAATTTCAAATTAAGGCGATGTTTTTCCATATTGGATTCTCCACTCAATTAGCTTTACAGAAGTCGCTCAGTATTAATATGAATTTGTAGCATTGTGTCTCAGCTGGTTTAATCTATATCTGTATCTATAATAAAGCTCAGTACGTGTGTGTGTGTGTGTGTGTGTGTGTGTGTGTGTGTGTGTGTGTGTGTGTGTGTGTGTGTGTGTGTGTGTGTGTGTGTGTGTGTGTGTGTGTGTGTGTGTGTGTGTGTGTGTGTGTGTGTGTGTGTGTGTGTGTGTGTGTGTGTGTGTGTGTGTGTGTGTGTGTGTGTGTGTGTGTGTGTGTGTGTGTGTGTGTGTGTGTGTGTG
>JAPMOQ010022749.1:601412-612820 GCA_026543055.1 Argiope trifasciata | reverse complement strand
TTATCATATAACAATAATTTACTACACTGATTTCATTGACTACTTTATCATATGACAATAATTTACTACACTGATTTCATTGACTACTTTAATAACTGTCGCGTAATAACTTTGAAAAAAAAAGAGTAGAATCTGCTATATAATATTTAAAAATACTGAATTAGCTTTACCTGTGGCCAATCTTTAAACAAAGTTATTTATTTATTTTTAAAATATTCTGAAATTTTTGAACGATTTTTATTACATCAATACTCGTGTTTGAAAACGGAAGTGATAAAATTCTCAAAAGGACTAATCTCCGAAGACGATAAAAATATCTCTTTCAATTCTTTACAGTTTTACGATACTAGATTTTTAAACTTCCTAATAAAACCAGTGTATGCTCCATAAAAAATACACAGCTAACCGAATATCCCGTCATTATTGTAAGCAAAAAAACAAAAGCAATTTATCCAGAAAATAGGTTGGCTTACCCAAAATATTCCACCATAAACAGATCTTCCCCTTTATACCTAAAATGGGAGACTTCGTCCTACGCCTGAAATGATGTTTTATTATCCTCTATCAAACGTGTAAAGACACACCCACTAGGGAAGGCGATTGGGGCAATAAGAAACTTCAATGTCTTTACTCAAAAACTCGTAAAAGGAGTTTCGACGAGCTATTGAAAGGTTTTGGGGAGGTATTTGTGTATGAAGAATGGTAACACTGACAAGTAATTTTGCCCCTCAGAGAAAATTAAGATGTGTTCTTTTGTTTTCTTGGTCTTTCTCGTGGCTTGTTATACGTGAATACTTAATAATAATTTGCCTGCAGAAAAGTTGTGGTGGTTAAATTTTCGAAAGAATTTAAGAACCAGGGATTTCTTTTTTATAAAAGACGGTACTTAAAGATGGTAACTTGGAAATTACATTGAAGATTTCTTTAGCTGATAAGTGTAAAGGAAAAGTTTTAGGTTAATTTATTCATCGAAAAGGAAAGACACGTGTTTGAAGTACTTTGAAACTTTTTTAACATATCTCTGTTTAATGCACTGTGTAATCTTAAGTATCCAGTCACATTTAGATTTATGCGGGTTTTTTTTTTGAATTTCTAAACAAATGTGGATGAGTTATCTTTAAATTTCAAATATTCAAATCATGGATGGACTTTTCCAAGATACTGTCTACTTCAATTTTTTTCATTCGTTCTTACCAGTCTTCGTAAGTGTGGTGAGTTAAGAGAATGGTCTGAAAAATTTATTACAAATAATAATATAATGCCGGTTTTGCATGCAGCCTAGAAAACTACCCATTTTCTTTAGCTTCAAACTATATATATAACTTTCTACAGCTTGCAAGTATCCTAAATACATAAAAAATCAAACAATACTCCAAGCCACTGAGAAGTGTTTTAAAATTCCATCAATTTCCTTTATTCTCTTCACTTCACATCATAATTTACGTACCATTGCCAGATTCTAAAAGGTTTACAATTGATCATAAGTTATTATACAAAATAATGTTAATAAAATATGTTTATCAAAGAAAAAATCGTTTGCTTTACTTTTAATAATATTTTAACTGAAATAAAAGTTGCAGCAGCTATAAAATGTCTGAAAAGGAATCGTCTGCTAACAAATTATAATATTTACCGAACAGCCGGCATTTTGTCATAGGGATAATGGGTCTTCCCCGTGATCTGAGCTTCCCGAGCAAGAGTACGGGCATGATTGCTCTTCCTCTGTTCTATCTGCGAGATATGTGAATGTGCCCTCCTGTAAAAAGGGGTTGCGCAAGCGAATGAGTAATGCATGAGTGGCTAAGTTGTACTTTTTGTACTTGTTGACGCTACTGAAACAATAAATGTACTCTATTGGCTTAAATCACAGTCTTTGTAACAATGATCCTTCCATAAGGCAAGTGCCTTAAGAAATAGCAACAATAAGTACGGAATAGGTATTTACCTACATAACTACAAACATAATAAAAATAGACATAAATATAATAATATCAAATAATGTAATTTATTTTAATCGGAAGATAGTTCTATTAAGTACAAAACTTTGCATATTGTCCGTCAGTTTTGAATATTTTGGTAAATAATCATTAACTATCACTATTGCATTGGATTCTAAGTGGCAATCTGTGAGATGGTAACGATATGTTGTCTTAATTATATTCCCCGTTGAAAACGCAGATACATATAGATATATCGAGACAAATCCTCATGTTAAATAATACGCAACTGTTTTTAAATTAGGATATTTTACTTACTCTCGATTTTGAATTTTCTTCTATTGTGTTCGTGTGCTGTGCATGTATAGTTTCGACCAAAATAAGCAGCATGATCTGCAAGTATTGCTTTTCTTGAGTAATCAAAGAAAAATCTTGTCCACAATTCGTCGCATACTGGCAGAAACTTACGATTGGCGATGCTTTAAAGCAAGAATAATGTATGCAGTGTTTGCACAATTCGAAAGTAATGATTTCACACCTTTCATTTGGTAAGAAAAGAATTTCCGCCGTTCTGATTTATCTTGATGTACTGTATAATCTCCTCCTAGAACATTGCAACTTTGGTGCTGAGAGATCCAACATTGATCAAGAAATTATATGAATTAAAAAGGTGTTGCGCTAAAACTCCATCATGTTCAAACCATATTTCTGAACAATTTTCATAACAAAATAATCAGATGATGATTTAAACATGGATGATATTTCTGCAAATATAAGCATCATGGAAAAAAGACATTCACAAAACAATTCACTTTTTGTTTATTTGGTCTTTGTAGCGAGGTTTTCCAAGATATCTCAAGTGTTTATTTCCTGTATTTAAATTTCAGTGGTTGAATATTCGAAATATTTTATTAAAGACATCGAACATATTTTAATGAATATGACAAATATATTCAGAAAAATTAATAAAAATTTTAAATCATTATTTTTTAGCTTTACTTTTATTAATTCAAACAATGTAAAATATTTTTAACCCATTTAAAGTATTCTTCCAATTTGAAGTCCATACCATTCTCCTACGATTTCATTATTAAATACTATTCCATTACTAAACTTTACATTCTATAAAGAATTCAAAGGCAACAAATTAAATTTTCCATAGTCATGATAATGATTGATCATAAATATACTAACAAGAAATAAAAGAGAAGTTTCTTCTCGGATTTCTGTAACGATTGCTCTTCAATATCTTTTTTCCATGTATTTGATACAATTTTTAAGTGCTAAAAGAAACTTCTGCAAGAGCTGTGAATCTGTATATTTTCACATTACATTCAAGAAATTAAAGAAAGGATTATACAAAATTGAAACATTCTTAACTATGTAATCCTGAAACACATTCATATTGATTTAAAATCCTGATCAGATGTTGACTGGTCTGTCTTTTTACTTTCAGGACATTGATTATGAAGGCTTTCAGCTGTTCATGGATTCGTACCTGGAAATCCCGACGCCCAGAGACCTGGTCACTCGATTGTTCCTTTCCTTCGTCAAGAGGCCGACCGCCACGCAGGCTACGCCGTCCGTCGACGGAAGACTTCTCAAGGTCAGTCACATGTGGTGGTTTAACACACCTTGACGGTCATTTGTAATGCTTGCCTAAAACAATGAATACAAACTACTGGTATACTGGTGAAGACGACCCGGTAAATGGGACAAGAATGCTCCATATTGATTGCTTCTTCTGCTTCTGCTTTTTTCAAATGCCACCTGGTCATACCAAACGAGATTTAGCTCTTTCGAATTAAGGCAGAGTGTGTGCCTTTCGTTGTTAACGAGCACTGTTAAAGTGAAAGTACGACTTTTCTCGAACACACACGACACAACCCTTTTAAGGGTCTCATTCATACACCCGTTCATTCATCCGCATGTCAGAATTTATGAGAGAAACCAGAAATTAGAAACCAGAGGTCAACTCATTCCTGATTAAGTACCCCCAGAGGTATAATTTGTTATGGGAACTTGACAGACTTTGCAGTCACGACCTTTTTAGCGTTCCCCAACAGCCATTATCCAACAGGGCGGTCTTTGACGTAGAAGAGTACAGAACTCGCTACCTTTCGGTTACGAGACGGACGTTCTACCCACCAGGCTACCACAGCCCTTATAGATTGCTTTCTATGGTGCATAGTCATCTGAAATTCCCCCAAACACACTTTGATGATCATTTGTAATGCTTCCGTAAAATGATGAATGCATACTATTGGTGAACACGACTTGGGACAAGAATGCTCCATATTGATTGTTCTCTATGGTGTCTGAAATTTGCCAAAACATAATTTGAAGGTCATTTGTAATGCTTGTCAAAAACGATGGTATATTGGTGAGGATGACTTGGAAAATGGGATACGCTCCATATTGATCGCTCTCTATGGTGCAAAAATTTGCCAAAGTTTTGCTATCCAAATTTTACCAAAATAAACTGACATTAGAAAGTATGCAAATAAGACTAACATGTACTTGGCGTGACCATGTTTTCTTCAGGGAAAGTTTCAAATAAAGAAATTTTATGTAAAGCACATAATTAGCCAACCAGTGTTGAATTGTTTATTAAATGATTTCCGAGCTTTATTATAGCAAGAATCAATTAAATGGCTTTCTTTTACATTTAATCTGTATTCAGTTTTTTGAAAGAAATTTGTAAGTCCTCTTTGATTGCAATAAGTGTTATTTACTTTCTATGCAAAAATAGTTGTTCCATGTATGCAAAAAATAAAAAATGATATATAGGGTTTTGAGAGAGCTTAGAAGAATCAATCTATCTATATCAAATTTATTTTGTCCCATTTTAATCTAAATGAAATCTGCATTTTTGGGATATAGTAATATTTTTAACATCTTACTTCTTGTTAAAAAATTTCGATAAAAAAATATTTCTAGCCAAAATTAAAATCTTTTGACCATTTGGAATTTTTTCTTAAATTGCTACTTTTTATTATTGTGCCAATATGACATAAAATATATGATTTTTTTATATTAAATTAATTAATGAAGGGAGCGAGATAAATAAAATCCAATTTCTAGCCAAAATGATAATTTTTTGACAATTTGGAATTTTTTCTAAATTGCTACTTTTTATTATTGTGCCAAGATGACATAAAATATTTGATTTTTTATATTAAATTAATGAATGAAGGGAGCGAGATATATAAAATCCGATTCATAATTTTAACATCTATAGTATAGACGCCTGCCAAATTTTGTGCTTATCCCAATAATCTTTTCACTATCTATCAATCTATATTTTTAGAAACATGCAAATGAATTAGAAACGCCATAATTGAAATATAGGAAATTATAAGGTATTTAGTAACTACAATTGTATGTCTATATCAAATTTGAATCGTTTAAGAAAACCGCATCTAAGGCATAAATTTGATTTTTAGATGCTATTAGCCACTCACAGGTATTTATCATTAAATAACTCTCCAAAGAAGACACGATAAATTCGATAAAAATGCTAAATGCACGCCAAAAATTAATATTTTGTACATATTGTAAACTTGAGTCAGCGTTCTCTGGTATGACATGTTTATTTAAAAATATCTGTGAAAGTTTTAGTGAGACAACTGCCTCTGGTTTCAGAAGAAAATTTTATTACTTTTGCCAGCGTAATTATAATGAATTAGAGTAAAAGTAACTTCCGAATCATATTCGGTATTATAAGCCTAATAAAATAACTTTCAGCTTTGAATATAAGCCCTCAAAAATGACCATATAAGGACTTAGGCTCGAAACCCCGCAAAATATTATCTCTCTCTTTCCACTCGCCAACCATTAAAAGCCAAGTGTGCTTTGCCACTTCCAGTTGAGCTATAAAAGACCCAAACACGCATCATAAACATCAAAGTCTTATTTAATGCTGCTCTTTCCGCCAATAAACTTGGCCAGGATCGTGCCTTAAAAGTTCCAGTAACTCACAGGAAAACAATCTACGCCGCGCAATCTTTTGAAAGAAAGACAGCTTAATGGGATAAAAAGACACCGAAAAAAAAAAGTTATTCTTTACCCTTTCGAGTCCAAGTAACTAAACTTGCGGACGCAAGATGTAGTGGTAGAAGTCTCTATATCTGCGATTAGACGCCACCAGGCTCTTAGCCACGACCAATAGAACTAAGAAGAAACCTTCGGATCTGATAGTTCTTCTTCTATTTTCCCCTGTTTTTATCTCTTTTTATTTCTTAGTTGCACGTGTCGGTTCGTGATTCCATTAAGGAACTGAAAGGAAAATGACCAAAGACGTGGGGCCCCCTTTTCCAGCATATCGTTCTTTTGGGGAAAAGAATATAGGTTTGGATTTGTAACACACGTTGTTTCTTGGTCCCTTTTTTCTTCCTTCTCTTTCATCTGTTTATCTTCATCTGTGGTGGAGTCGGTTGAACATCTATGGAAGCAGGCATTAATTTATTTCTTGCTGCATTTGGTGGCATAAATAAAACATGGCTGATTGAGTGGAAATTATCGAGACTCTTTCGGCATTTTTGCTGCTCTATTTGGCCTGTTTTCTCGGGTTATTTCATCTGGTCTTTTGTTCTGGGATCAAAAGTGGTACGGTTGATGGCTTTGGTCTCAAAAGAAGCTATTCTTCAAAAAAAGATTTTCGATGAATAGGATGGATCGAAGTATATGGATATACTTCTATTATATCTGTTCAGAATGTGTACAGCGCCAATTAATAAAACTATAAATTGACTTCAAATGATGTTAAATTGATATAATTTAATTGCAATGGCGACCAAAAAGCACCAGGGGAAAATTTCACTAAATAACTATAAAAATATACTCAAGGGCATTATTATTTATTAAGAAAATTTTTCAACGTCCGAATCATATGCTATATAGATTTAACGATTAAAATTGTCATATTGGCGAACTTTCTCTTGGCGCTCTTTGATCACCGTAACAACAGCCAAGTACCGTTATTTTTTTTTTTGAAATATCATACTGTCTTTAAATAACAGACTTTAAAAAGTTTAAGAATTCTAAAAAGGTGTCTTTTATTAAGTACTTTCAGCTATATTGAAAAAAAAAACCCCTCTATTTAGGTTTTGGGGACCACTCTTGATTTTCACCACTCTGAGAAGGTGGTGAGAATCATCACTACAAAATGGGTGGACGCCTCCTATCGATGCCGGAACGATGCTTCTCACTGGAAGGGCTATGCAGTCATTGGTTATGGCCCTTAGGACTCAACCACAGTTCCCACCAGGATTGCTGTAGCGGCGGTTTGATCAATCAGGCGTTCGAATTCTGAAAAGTTTGCAAATTCTTAAAAGCTGTCTTAATCGTTTGCAAGTATTTTTTGCTTTACTTGAAGGGCCGCGGTGGCTGGTGGTAAGGTCTCGACTTCGAAACTGAAGGGTTCCAGATTCGAGACTCGATTCCACCGAAGAACCGTCGTGTAATGGGGTCTCTTGCACGTTAATTCCGTCAGGCCAAATGTCCACCCGCTGGTGGTGTGTGGTGTTTATAGGGGAGTACCAGTTCACCGTGGTTCAAAATGACGAGGTCCGTCCCAAAATAGCCCTCACGTTGCTTTGCGACGGGACGTTAATATAACTAAACTAAACTAAACTTTTGCTTTACTTGAATAGATTCCAACTGGGGGTGATATCTCAGAAATAAGGGTAAGTAGCATAGCGGTTGGTTTTCACCATCTTGAAAGATATAGAAATAGTGGAGGTTGAATTTTTCCTATCGATTAGGGGACGTGCATTCCTCAGGAAGTGTTGTACCGTGGCCAGCGGAGGCTCTTAGCGTCTGTCATAGTTCCCGCCAGAATTACTATTGCAAAAGTGTCTGGTCAATCAGACCGAATCCAAATGCCATTATTAGATGGGTAAAGAAGCCATTGATGTTATATTGGAAGAGAATTGTCATGAATGCATTCCAATATACACCAATTTCATATTTTTCAGGAGACATGTCTCCTCTGCCTATCTTAATTCATTTAATAAAATAATTTATGTAGGAAAACTTTGTCTATTTATAATTAAAATATTCAATGTAATTAATCAAGTTGTACTTGTGCAACTGTTATAAAAATTCAAATTGTTTCAATGCTAAAATAGATTCTCAAGCGTGAAAATATGAAGCAGAATAAATCAATATAAACTTTTCGCTTCATTAAAGATTGATTTATAAAAAATTGTACATTTCTTCTCCCTTTATGAGTAATTGTCCTAAAAAAGAAAAAGAAGTATAATTAAGGTTTTATTTTCCCGTTTTCTTAGTACAGTGGTAAAATAACGATCGCCGAAAAATTGTACCTTGAAATTTTGCGGTATCTTCATGTTCTGAGCCTTTCCGAATGCAAAAACTTTTTTTTCAAAAAGGCCGTTGATCTGTTTGTGACAAAGATGAAAAAAAAACTCTGAATTTGACAAATAAAATTTCGTATTCGGTCTTAACATCAAATTTATAGATATCTATCAAATTTTGAATAAAATTTGTTCAGGAGAAGTCTGTTTGTGCAACTTTTCAAGTGTAATTTAACACAATAACTAAAATACTAAGAGAGCTAGATAGATAAAATTCAGGTCACATGCTTAGAATCTATAGTGTAGATACTAAGCAAATGTGGAGCCAAATCAAATAGAAGGTTGTCGAACTTTTCACCTGTACATTCAGAAACGTGCTAAGACAAAAACTCAAAATCTAACATATTTAATTTGGTATATAATTTTTGTTACTTCCAATGTAGTTTTATATCAAACTTTGATATTAATCAATTCTAACAATTGCGTCTAGAAGGAAATTCGATTTTAGGACATTTTTAACAGCATCCCGTGAATCGCTGAGATAATCTTCCAGGATCACAACCAATTCAGTAAAGGTACTAAACTCATATTAAAAACTAATATTTCATAACTATTGTACACAAATTACATTCAAGGCGTTTATTGGGATAAAACCTTCTTTAGAGAGATGCGAGGAAGTTTTGGGGAGACAAATGCTTTCTGATTTTTCTTTTATTTATCTACAAAACAAGAATAAACATTTGAACATAACCATAATCTTAATGTTCATGAACAATATCGATCGTGATTTATACAATTAATTTATTTTATTTAATTGTTATCATTTTATAGATTAGCATATAATTTAATATGCTGATGGAAAAATTAAATTCCCTCAATAAATTCAAAATCTCATCCCATTATATAGTCTCCTTATGAAGCAAAAAGTTTTACCGAGATAATTAAGGAAAATGCTCATCGAAGTAGAATGCAAAGTCCATAAAAACGGTTATCGGTCTCAGCAAAATCAATAACTAGTTAAAATTGAGTTTAAGCTCTTTTAATGAGTCTTTAAGTAGCTGTCTATATTAAAAGGAGATTAGTTTCTTCAGAATTTAACGAAGTTGCAGCAAGACTCTCTTACAAAATTGTAAAAAAAGTACAAATTTAAAATAAAAATCCATCTTTCGCAACGTTTTTCTTGACAATATACGCTAAAAAATTCCGTCTTTGAACGAAAAGATATTTTTTTTATAATTATCTCTTTATGGAAGTGAGTGTTGTTTTCATTTTGTAATAAGCTCTTTCTTTAAAGCATTAATATTATAAGTCATTTTCTAAATTTGTTAAAATTCCTCAATCATTTCTATATTCTTAATAGATGAAATAAGATTTGAATATCATGAATCTTATTAGTTGTTTCTGTCACACATATTCCATCTTAATATTCAAATTTTTAAAGAATTTTTTTTAAAAAAATATTCCTAGAACTTTCTCGTATACGTACTACAGGGAAAATATTGTAATAAAACATTCGAACTTTAAATTTTGGTGAGCATTTACGTTCTAAACTTCACAAACTTAAAAAAATCTGGAAGATGGCTGTCCTTCTGTCTGTGATAAAGATAACTCAAAAACGCTTTGATTTAGACGTTTGGTGGCAGCAAGTTCATAAGCCAGATAACACCGACGAGGCATGAGCGATTGCTTTTATCTAGTGGTTATGTTACGAGGCTTCTAATAAAAAGGTCCCAAGTTCTATTCCGAGCTAATACCACCTACCACATTGGTGACCTTGAACAATGAGCCTTCAACCTTCAAATGCAACCTTCATGTCGCCCTCTACTTGTAGAAAAAGTCGCCATAACAAACTTTCATGACCCGACGTAACACCTGGTGTGATGAAAACGTTCGTTGCCCGCCAAAAACTCTTGGTGAAATAACATCATTCGTTTCATCACCGACTCACTGGAGAAGGAATAATGTGGTGGTAACTTCATAAGCCAGATAACATCTACGGGGCATGAGCAATTGCTTTTTTCTTGTGATTATGTTACGAAGCTTGTAATCAAAAGGTCCCGAGTTCTATTCTGAGCCACCACCACCTAGCACATAATTTTTACTCGCTTCATTTCATACTTCCAACAACTTTCCACAGACGATAAAATTTGTTAGACGCTCATTATACAGAATTCATGGATTTTTACCATATTTTCAGTTCTGGGGAAGTCAGTATGTCCTTCTGTTCGTATATAAGTTAACACAATAATTATAAAATGAAGAGTACTAGATGGATAAAATTGGGTAAGCGGTTTTAATATTCATAGTGCTGACATCTATAAAAGTTTTAGCAAGATCCAACATTGGGTGACCGTCTATCAGTCTATACTTTTTAGAATCATGGAAGTGCGATAGCTCTAAAACAGAATGATTTAAGTATCTCAAATTTTGTATGCAATTACGTGATTTCAAACATAGTTTTGGGACAAATTTTTGTTTTAATCGGTTGAGAAAAATATCTCAAACAGAAATTCTACTTTCGAATAGTTAATGCAATATTTAAGGTTACTATTTCGCAACCATATACGCGAATGTCATGCAAGGCTTTATTAGTAAGTATGCGTAAAAGCTTGTAATGAAGACTCACACATTTTATTATATTTTTAATAACATATTTTATTTATTGCAAGAGCTCAAGATTCATTTCTATGTTTCAAATGGTCATTGAATTTTAGTCAATAAAAAAAGAATTTTCTATAATTTAATTTTCCTACGTATTAGATTGTTCAAACTCAACTAAAGGCATAATTTTTTCCTGCGGTAGCGAAAATATGATAGCGAATTTCTATTTTATTAAGTCTAGCAGTACTCTCACAGCGTTGCCAGTGGCATATCATCCAAGAAGAAAAATTAGCTTTAAACTGAAGTCTAGCCTCCAGCCGATATGACATGGGCATGTTACGCAATATCAAACAAACATAAAAATGTATTTAGAAATTATCAAAAAATTGCTACAAAACAATTTTTATATTAAACACTCAGAACTATGTAAACTGTTAAAAAGGTAAAAATATGTGTCCCTAGACAAAACATCCACTTAAAATATACGGTAGAAAAGCTGTTTTATGTCTTTTTTCACTTCTTCTTCTCTGTCTCAAACTTAAATGTCTTT
>JAPMOQ010022749.1:554763-601402 GCA_026543055.1 Argiope trifasciata | reverse complement strand
GTCTTTTTTCACTTCTTCTTCTCTGTCTCAAACTTAAATGTCTTTTTCTGTCAGCAGACAAACGATCATTCCGCTCCTCAAGAGATTCATTCTGTCTCCGTAACTTAGTTGCTGCGCGATTTAAAGAAAGACGGTTATTTCGCCTATCAAAAGACTCTCCTTCCCTAAGTGTGGACAATCTTTGTCTGATATTCATTAACCAAACGTTTTTTTTTTCTTTTTCCATATCCTTATCAAGCAACATAAGAAGCTTTTGGCATTTAATGTGTTCATTCCGATTTTGGATTTCCTTTCTTTGGGCATAATGAGACTTGAATCGCATTTTTTAAGGCAAACAAAGCATTGTATCGCATATGCTCTTGCTATTTGCACTTACCCAGTTTGAGGTTTTCGTGCATGTGGGGAGTAATTAAAATCAAAATTATAAAACTCCCTTTATTATTTTGACATGATTTTAATGTGCTAAAACATTACCCAATAAATGTTCTACAAAATGGTATAAATATCTCAAATATAAGTTAACTATTTCCCGAGTTTTTGTGTTTCCAACATACAGACGCTTACAGGAGACTTCATTTTATAATATGAATAGGTTTACCATGATGTAGTAATGCGTGAGTTGCCTTTAGATTTGGAAAACTTTTTTTTATTATTGAACTAAAATAGATAATCTGCGACTGTATATAAGTAACTTATCTACTTTTAACTACCAATTGGTATTGGTTCGCTATATATATTTTCGCCGAGTTTAGCTTTTTTATATTTTTTACATACAACTTGAGGTTCATAATTTTTTATAAGGAAGAACTTTCCTAGTTGTCGAACTCTATGACATAATATTGTAAATCAAAACTTAAGAGTCTGGGAAATCTGCTGCAAATAATAAGTTATCTTTTGATTCATTTTGATTTCATATTCAAACTGTTGAGAAAGTAAACAGTCTTCCTATCTTAGTTTTTAACAGTGGAAGAAAACCCTGTGATTAAATGTTTGATGGTATAATGAAAATGATTTGAATTTTATAACAACAATTAAATATATTGTCAAAATTCACTGAAACATAATTTTGAAAAAATAATCAGAGAAATTTGTTTGGCAATTGAATTTATGTTTTTTAAATGCAATTTTTATATTTGTACTGTATTATTTTCCAAAGTTATGGACTGAAAACATCAACATTTTGCTTAATTTTTCATTAATATTCTAAATAAAATTGCAAAAAGGGAAAGCTATAGAGCCTCGAAATACATATACTTTCATTCCTTTTTTCAATTCCTAGGATAAGTTCACACTCTAATCTCCTACCTCAGCGTTTCCATATTACGGTTTTATACTTGCTCTCAGCCCACTTCAAAAGAACGACACCATTTCGCCACATGTTGTATATTCATTGCTTCTTCCCCATGAACTTCAACGATTTGTCTGTTAATAGCCAATGGGAGCACATTTTTGGACCACAGAAATCGGATCACGGCTCGTATCTCTGTGCCAGACCACTTACTAGATGTCTTGCCAGATGTCTTAGTGTCGTTGTTTCAGATCTCGGTAAATCAAGCGACCTGATAAAACCACTAAGATATATGTTTACCCTCTGGTTAACAATAGTCCTAATAACAATTTTTGCTTTCTAAATACTGTTTCTTGTAAACTTTTTTGGACCACCCCTAATACAAATAACTTTTTAGGAAAAAAGGAATTTCTATTATAGATAATATTCCAAGATTCCTCCAATATTCTGAATAAGATAATATTCCAAGATTCTTTTCAAATATTGAGATCAATATATGTTTTTTCAGTACCTTCTCTTGCTCTACAGATAAATCATTGAAGCTTTATTATTTTTCTGTAATTAAATGTTGGGATAATTATCCAATCGATAGTAATGTTCGATCTTGTCATGTGGTGCTTACTCGATAGTTTAATCGCTAATGAGAAGAGACATGAATTGGTAACAGTGTGGGCGTTCGAATTCAAACTCCTAATTTCTCATTAGCATATCTTGAAACAGAGTCAAAGAACTTTTCTGTGTCTTCTACAAAATACTGTGTTAGATTAAAACGTAGATGAAACTCAATTCTGAAAATCTTAACTTAATTCGTCCTGTAGTGAAGATTTTAATGAAGAAACAGGAAATCATTTTGCTTTATAAGGTCTTGCCAGACTTCCCATAACACTGTAATTGATATTTTATATCATAAGTAATAGATTTATCAATCCCACATGAAATAATTGAATAAAACAAAAGAATAAAATAATCTACTAATGATAAGAGTGGTGATGTTTTAGTTATTATATCTAAATGCTAATAGTTTATTGGCACAATATTTATAATTGATCTCTAATGTTGTGCAAATTATACTTATTGAATAATTTGTATAAATACATTTATTGCATAATCATACTTGCAATATAGCTTTATAAGTATATAACTTGCAGTATATTATACTTTAGTTATACTTGTAGAGTAATTATGTAAACATAATTCTAGTAAAAATCGTTATATTTGTATAATTATACTTGCTGTATAATTATGCTCCAACCACTTCGTTACAAGGTTTACAGTTATACTGTAGTTCTGCAATAGTGTGATCTGTACTACTTCTAAAGAAAAGGTTTCAACAATTGTGGCAATTGTTCAATTCTTACTTCCTATACTACATCCATCCAAAATCATGTATCAAAAACTCTTAACAAATAAAAAGTTTGGCATTTTCCATTGCCGAAAGTAACCTTGGGTGACCTTAAGTAGAAATATCAAGTGCAGTATTTATACAAGAATATAAACTTCCGAGAAGATTTTCAGGAGAAACAGAGTTTCACTTTTGAGTATCTAAAGTAAAAGCTAGAGATTCATAATATTAATATAACTCACTTTCATGAGAGATTATTCAATGAAAAAAACCGAATTCATTCTTGAATGTCATAAAGTAGAAGTCCGAGTTAAATTCAATATATATACAGTTTTTCGACCAAAGTCCTTTACCCCCTTCTCAACTCTGGAATGGCCACTGCTATATTAATAAAACATTGGTGTCCAGGAATAGTAAAGAAATTGTACGCTAAAGAATGAAACCACTTATGGTATCAATTGGTTGAAAACTGTGGAAATAACATTCCTGTTTCGAAAATAGAGCGTGGCTTTCAAAGATGTGGAGATGATGTCGACAAAAATGTGAATATTTATGCGAATCATAGAACGGTTAAAAGGCTCCTTTGTTTCTGCGGGATCTCCTACTCTGAGAAGTGACAAAATGATCCAAGAAAGGAAATTGCATTCAGATATATTTAGAAATCTTTATATGAGATGTTTAAACTTTTTTCTCACCGTTAGATACAATGTATATTCGCATCTTAGTTTGAGCTTCGCTTTGTACATATTATAGCATAAAAGGTAACACATTAGTATAAGAGTTCATAATGTGTCGTTTAAGGTCCCACAAAGTGTGTGGGGAGGTTGCATACATTTGCTGCCTCAAGTATCTCCAGAGGAAAAAGTTCATTGGAGTCAAATCAGGCGAATGTGGAAGCCAATCTTCAAAACTGCCGTATCCAATTATTTTTTCCCAAATTCCTTGACAAGGTATTGCTTTAATGAAGATGTCTCATGAGCATGCGCGTCAGCATGTTGAAACCATAGATTCCGAAGATTAACTAACTGCAGACTCTCCACAAAATCTTGTATTAAGTTCTATATTAGTAATAATTGTCATTCATACGTTAACACGCCAGCCTAAAATAGTGGGATGAGCAAATTGTTGTAGTGAATTGCACACTAAAAGCTAATAACAATTTTCATCTAAGATTTTCCGGCTCCCAGAATGGGCAGTTACTCTATTGTATGTGCTATATTGTGTACATACCATGTCTGCCGTGCAAGAAAAATCAGAATTTCTTCTTCCATTAAAGTTTCGTGACAACACAGTTTTCAAAATTAAGAAAAAGCACTTATGGTGTTTTGAAGGTTCTATTCTACAGATTAATTTCCAGAATGTGCCTTTTTGTACTAAATTGATTAGGCTCTACATCCTTGTAAATATTTTTTCCCGATACTATCTCCACAGATGCTTATCAGATAGGCGCCAGAGACAATTAAATTCAAAAAAAAATGGTTACTTTACCATACCAAGACCACTTTTACGAGTATAGAAGTGGTCTGAAATTTAAAGGGTGTTAAAGGACTTTTGTGGACAAACTATATATTCTTCCCAGAAAACAGTAAAAAAAACCCGGGTTGACCTTTGGAACTCTTGAGTTTAAATATAGAGGGATGGATTGTCTTCCTATAAGATTTTCAAGGTAAACTGAAATAAAAAAATTGTTAAAATTAGATAAGTCAAAGTTGGAAGGAATAAATTAAAGTAGGTTACCATTCTGGAAGATTTCAGGGGAAACGGAATTTCACCATAAACCATGCAGGGCTTGATCATGGAGTACACAGGGTAGAACTGCTTTAGCTTCAATATATGACACAAACCGTTTTCTTGGATGACTTTCATATAAAACCAGTACAATTTTATTTCGATTGAAAAACGTTAGGAAATCAGTCAGAAGTAGCCCGAATTCGCAACAAGCTATAGTAAGGAACTGCAGGAAATATTTCATTATTAAAGTTCTTATCGATCTGCCAGATTTTGAATAGCGCTGGATGAGAACATATTGAAAATAGCACCTACTACGTTCTTCTTTCAATTAATGCTCTTCTAGGTCATATTCCGGTGATGACAAAGGATTAAGATGTTGTAAGATATGTTCTTCTTAGAATCTATATGTTAACAGAAACTGATTATAGTATTGCATTATTAATTGTGTTAGCCCTTACCATATAGCAATAAAAAAGAATTGTGGTTTTACATTGCAGATGGCCGCTGTGACTTCGACGACGGCGTGTGCCCCCATCACGTCCCACACGACCGCGGGAGGAGGTGGGGGCTCTCTCCCGGAGCTCGCAAAGGAGCCCCCCGCCAAAGAGCACCAAAGTCTGGCCGAGAAATTGCATGGCTTCACGGAGAAGCTTACGTCCTCCCTGGGGCACAGGTGCGACTCCGAGTCCAACTCCAGGGGAAGAGCAGGTAAGGAAGAGTTTGCCATTCAGCCAGAATCGAACACAGACTGATTAAGATCATTATCATTAAAAAAAAAAAACTTTGTTAACATAGCTCAGATTCATCATAAATTTGTTGCTGAAGCTCTATAAGCCAGATAACATCCTCAAGACTGAGTGGTGGTCATGTTATCTGGCTACCAACCATAAGGTTCTGAGTTTGATCCTAGCTATCGCCAATAGGAACATTGGTGACTTAGGAAGATAAAAATAAATAAATAAGCAACCTTCGTGCAGCTATAGTGGCGCCCTCTTCCCAAAGCAAAAATAAAAAAGGGGGTAAATATTCAACCAATAAAATAAATAAAAATGAAACTGATAAATAATCAGTCAATAAAAAATTGGCTAAGGCTTATTAAAATCAACAACCAATTATATCACCACTAAAACAGCAACAAACATCGTTCGTCTCACATCAGACTCACTGGAGGGGGGAGTATTGTAGTAGAAGCTTTATAGGCCAGATAACATCTTCAAGACTCAGTGGTCCCTTTTAGTCTTGTGGTCATGCTTTCCGGCTACGAAGCATATCGTGACTTCGATCCTAACTATAGTCAAATCGTAACAAATTTATGATGCTATAAAATTAATAACATTTACCATATTATACGTTGTTAGAAGTACCCCATTATGTGCAACTGTTTAAAATTTTATCGTTCTGTATATAATTGACATATATTTGAAATTATTTGGTACATTTTTTTTATGAAATTTAATGTAAATAAGCAAGTGATATCCATCCAGACTGTGAAAAAAGGGCTTACATTGCTAATGTACCGATTTTCGACAGAAAAAATTCGAATGATATTTCAGAATTCTTATTTATTTTTGTTTGCATTATTTATTGGGGATACGTTTTGTGTTCGATTATAATCATTATTTTTTATTGTTCTTAGAATTCTGAATGTAAATAAGCAAGCGATATCCATCCAGACTAAGAAAAAAATCGCCTACTTTGCTAATGTACCAATTTCAACAACAAAAATTTGAATGATCTTTCAGAATTCTTATTTATTTTTGTTTGTATTATTTGTTCTGGATGCGTTTTGTGGTCGATTAGAGTCGTTATTTTTTATTATTTTTAGAATTCTTGATTAAATTCGTTTTTAATTGCTGTATTAGTTACTTAATTCTTGTTAACTTCGTTCTTCTTTTTTAAATTTAATTTTGTTCTAAGCTGTTTAATTCTGTTCTTTCTTTTGTTATAGATTGTAGTTATCGTGGTGATCTACAACGATGCAAATTTTAATTATAACTACTTTGATTAATAGAAATACGAATATATATTTGTTAGCATCCGTTTATTTATTTATTTTTGCTTGACAAATAATATCGCAATATTCTTTGTCTACTTTCCAATATGCTATCTCCATCTCTCATCAAACCATTTTTTTTAAATATTTGCCATCAATCAATATCTAATTTATATCAAATCTATCAATCAATCTATTGTCTTCTATTCCTAATGATTTCAGCATATTTTCAGTTCCTTTTTAGAGTTCTTATTCTTAATTTTTATTCCTATTTTTTTAATTGATTTGAAAATTATTCCTTAATCGTAATTAATTTCGTGCTTCGTTTTTAAATTTAATTGTTTACAAGTATTTTAGGTTGTGATTAATGTGGTGATTTAGAATGTCTACAAGAATATAAATTAGTAATTAAATATACTTTGATTAATTGAAATTATATATTATTGAAATTAAGGATTAATTGATTATTAAAATTAAAAATTATATTTGTTAGCATGCATTTATCTACTTTTGAATGTCACAAAGATTGTGATTTTCTTTGTATATTGCCTTTGTATATATACTTTAACAATATATATTCTTATTATCTTAAAATAATTTTTAGAATTATTATTTAGGATTCGTTTCAATTGATGTGAGGGTTATTTAATTCCTACTTATTTCGTTGTTTAGTTTAATTTTTTTAAAAATAATATTCATGTGTAGCTACCATGATAGTTTAGAATATCTACTTTAATACAGATTTGTAATTAAATCTACTTTAATTGATAGAAATATGAATATATATTTTTTGGCCCCCGTTTGTTTATTTGTTTTTATTTACTTGTTGAAAAAGATCAGGATTTTTTTCTGATTTCTAACTCTCATATCGTATCATATATGACACATCATATCAAATAACATTACTAGGATTTGTCCTCTAGAAATCAAATATCCTAATAATCTCCGTTACACAGCGCACAGGATGTTATTTTCTGATCGCTGTAAAATACTCAGCATTCTCTTGAGATCTGCACCTCTATGTATATGCAATGCAAAGAAACCAACAATTCCACTCCGAAGAGCTTCAAACAATGACTTTCAGATCAGCCAGGGATTTCTTGGTTTGATCGATACTTTTCTTGTTGTATCTTTGAACAAGGGGTGTCTTAAAACAGAAAAGAAAATTGAGTTGCATCATCTCCCCTCCCCCCTTCAAGTGCGTGTTTGGGTTACCAACCATCCTGGCGTATTAGATTTGGGAGTGAAATCCTAGCGACTGGCAATCGCAAACAAAATACGAGAGAAAGAGGGGAGAATATCGGTTTTTCATGCCCCAAAGTTGAAATATGATCCAAAGTTACTGTTTCGCATTCTAATTTCCGAACTGCTGACTGTCTCAGTATTCCGTTAGAGACTGGAGATGATGTATTTTCGGCCGAGCAAACAATTTGGTGATGACTTCTGGAGGAAAGTAATCATTTCGGGTAGATTTTGGACGTCAAAAAATGGCCAGTATTTGAATTTTTTCACGTTTTCTGGATATGTTGAGGAGAGAGATAAATATATTATTTGAGAGAAAATGTAATTGGTATCTCACCTATGGAAAAAAATTGTCACTTAGTGATTAATCTCCTAAGAAAAACAATTTAGGAGAAAAAATTACACGTTTGGTAGATTTTTTACCAGAAATATCATTCTATATTGCATAGTTACATGTTTGGATAAAAATTATTGCTTTTAATATGTCAAAACTCATACCCAATTTATTCATGGTTTTATTATATGAAAAGTGATCCAAAAAAGTTTACAAGCAGCAGTATTTGAACAGTAGAAATTGAGGAATGGGAATATTATTACCCAGAGTGGAGACAGATCACTGTCTAAACCGGTCGTTCCGAGAAGATAGTGTTAGTACCGAAACCTGAAACAGCGACAGTAACAGCAAGACGCCTAGAGAAGTGGTCTCGCACAGAGGTGATAGTAGTGATACGACTTCTGTGGACCAAAAATATTTCGTCATCGGACATTTGCAGACAAATCGTTGAATTGCACGGCGGATGAAGCAATGAATGGACAACAGACGGCAAAATGGTGTCGTTCTGTCGAAACGGAATTGCTGAAAACATATAAGTGGGATGTCTGGAGCCACCCAACATACAGTCACCAGTGACTATTTCCTTTCTTCGGCATTGAAGAAACACTTATCCGAAACCAGGTTCATATCATACGATGATATTTAAAAAGGAGCCGAGAACTGGATGAAAAGCCAGGGACCTCATTATTACCAAGGTGAGTTAAACAAATGGGTCCAGTGGTGCGATAAATGCCTCAGCAAGTTTGGTGTGTGTGGAAGAAAGGGATCACCACATATATCTCTTTAATTCCATTTGTATCCAGCGTCTATTTTTAATACAAAGGTTTTTATTTTCCTTGTAAACTTTTTTTGGGTCATCCCTCGCTTGATACCATGCGATTAACTAAGTCTACATTCTCAAACTTTAATAATCTTCGAATATTATTTCAAATGAAAGAAAAGAAGTTCTGTAATTAACATTTTATTACTTAAATTGCCCCGTATTATTTTGAACCGGGAAAGAAAGATTAGACCCATTAGTATTTTAAAAAATACTAATGGGAACTACTAATGGTAAAAAAGGAAAAAATGGGTTATTTTTCCGATTTTGTTAGAATTTTTCTGTTTTTTGATTAAAATCTGCCAAACATGTGTGTGAACTAAATTTGAATTAAAATTATACAAGTTAAAGCAAAAACTACCAGGTGATCCAAAAGTCAAGGCGGCATTTTTAAAGTTTGCTCTGACTTTTGTATATGGCTATAATATGTTGATCTTTAAAAAATGATTAAAAATAGAATGCGCCATGGATAATGCAAGTTCAAATTTTAAAAGGAAACAAAGAAAAGTAAATTCGAGCAACTATATGCATTTTTAAAAATCCAATAATTTTTGAGAAATTAAAAATCGTTCTGTATTTCTCACTCTCCAAGTCTTATAAAGAAAATTTACTTTAGTAAAATGGTCTATCAAAATGAGCATCCTTCTTTTGATTACGGGTATTACTAAATGCAGGAGCAGTTTTTCTACATATCAGATATTTATGTAAAAGGAGAAAAAAATATCATTATAAATCAAATTCAAACAGAAAGCAATATTGCTTAATAAAATGAAAGCAGAAGTTACTTTTGTCAAATTCGGGTATCACAGTCAGGTAAGACAAGATCAATCAGGGGATGAGTTTGAAGGAAATACCGTATTGATGTCGAAAGAAATTTAAAAAGAAATCATTAATCCAATTATTTTTTCATAACAATTTGAAAAGTTTTGAAATTTCTATAACTTCTTGAATCATTCTTTTATTTATCAAACTGTATGAAATCATTTTACAAATCTATGTTGCTCATTCCGATTATTTTGTATACAATTATATAAAACATCTTCTAATTATTTTTCAAAAATTTATCAGAATATATTTATTTTTTCAAGAAAATAACGCTGAGCAATATAAATAAAACTTCCGAATAATCAATGGATTATGTCGGCTTTCCTTTTTCCATTCGCATTAGTTATTGAAAGAATCAATATAGGTTTTCAAAAATGTGTTCAGTGGAGTAAATGACGTCAAACATGTCCACCAATTAAATGTTGGCAGGCGCTGCTTATTTTCAGGAGAAAAGAGGAAAAGAGGCGTTATGTCAATTCACTACAATAAAAGAGTTTCACAGCTTTCGAATGCCATTTCTTTTCATATCTTATAACTTTGTGTGTGTGTGTGTGTGTGTGTGTGTGTGTGTGTGTGTGTGTGTGTGTGTGTGTGTGTGTGTGTGTGTGTGTGTGTGTGTGTGTGTGTGTGTGTGTGTGAATTTATTAATTCTGGATCTCGAAAACGGCTCTAACGATAAGTATAGAATTTTATATTTAGATAAAGTTTTTCTTATTAATTTCATCCATATAGATGTCTTTCCTCAAAGAGAAACGGGATTTTCCCCACACACAAAAAATACACTTTCTTATAAGCAGGCATTAAAATAAATATTCGCGACTTCCGCTTCGAAGCATGAGTAGTGCAGTATAGAGTTGAGAACAACTTGAATGGAGCGTGTGTTGCTGGTCCTCGGTTCGTGTTGGAATTTTTCCTCTACTTTTTTTTCACGTGAGAACATGATATTGTTTTGGTTAGGAGATTTTGAAGCTTGGAATCGTGTAAGCAATGAATAAGGCATAACTGGCTATTTTCATCATTATCTTGAAATCGAAGAAATTGTTTTACCTGCTTTTACCAGTATTGCACTATTATTGTGTATACCTCATTGAAAGCAGGAGCGCTTTTAACAGTTTGACCTGTTTTTACCAGTATTGCTTTATTATTACATATGCTTCTTAGACAGCAGATGCATTTTTCAAAGGTTGACATGGAGCTATGACATCATAACTGTTATTTTCATGGAATGTAATTTTTTTCGAAGGGAATCAAGCAATTTAACTTTTACAATATTTTCAAAAAGGCTTCACTAGCTTTTAATGATAGGTTTGATAAAAAATATTTTCTCTTTCCCTCAATGGAGAAATCTCACTTCATTCACTCTTAAGTAGAAAACATTGAAAGATTTGGCACCTGTTCTTAGATTAATCCATTTTAAAACTGTTTCATGGTCTCAGAATTTAGAAAATAGCAATTTTTGTTTACGCAAATATTTTTTTCATTAAAATTCTATATAAGTTAATATGTGTAAGAATTTATTGGTAAATATATATTATTTGGAAATAGAATATGTATAGAGAGGGACAAAGGGAAGAGAGACAGTTAGAGAAACCATGTGATTGTTCTAAATCAGTTTAACTTGGTTAATAAAGGAATTATTAATAATGACTTAAAAATCATGTTCTCACATGATAACTTGAAATTTGTGATTCTAGATTTCATTTTTACTTTCTGATACTTTTCTTCTATTTTCAAATCCAAATTCCATTTTTTTCTGTCTGCCCTCGTGCTGACAATGTCATAAAACGCCATCTCGTACACGATTTCACTATGGTAAAATTGAGCGTAAGCTCAAAAACATAAATAATGCCACATAAACTGTAAATGAGTACTATAATGTAGAAAATGGTCTTGTATAACATGTTAAAATGTATTCATTTTAATGTATTATTATTAATGCATTTAAAATATATTGATTTTTTTTATTTAAATGACTATATATATATGTAAGTAGGATTGAAATATATTCATATGTAATCAGTATGCCATTCTAATCTAAATATTATCTTCGAAAAATTGGATTTTCAAAAAACACCTCCCCAGCCAGTCATGGTTTCCCCGATATTGTTTTTTAATCGAGCCTAATTTGGAGGTCATATGAACTGAATAAGAAAAATGATAATAATAAATTGGTTTATATAATTTGTTTATATTTTTTGACGCATTCAGAGACAATACATTCCTACGAGGGGTGATCCAAAAACCATTTACAATCAGCAGTATTTGGAAAGTAGAAATTATAGATGGGAATTATTGTTATCCAAATTGGAGACAGATGACGCTAGTTGTCTTTGACCGTTTATTCGAGAAGGCAGAGTTAAGGTGGGCTCATACGAGACTAACTATTGCGCTCAGTAGATCACGCCTACTTCCGGGAAATCACTTGACTACAACCGGACAATGACACATAGTTGTCCCGTTTGAACAAACATTGACAATTCCCCCAACAACGTAGCCTCAACCATACGAGATCAGTACAAGGGCGACGATTGTGCAATAGTTAGCTCCGAGTGAACTTTAATATTGAGATCTGAAACAGCGACAGTAATGGAAAGACGTCTAAAGAAGTGCCTTGCACAGAAGTTCGAGCAATGATACGATTTCTATGGACTAAGAATGTGTCGCCATCGGATATTCACTGACATACCGTTGAAGTGTACGGGGGCGAAGCAATGAGTCGACAACAGGTGGCAAAATGGTGTCGTCCTTTTGAAGAGGACAGAGAGATTGTTGGGAATATATTGGTGGGATGTCTTGAGTCAGACCCATACAGCCTTGATTTGGCTCCAAAGAAATAGCTCCGGTGGCTGTTTCTTTTTCCCAATATTAAAGAAACACTTATCTGAAACAAGGTTTAAATCAGACGGTGATGTTCATAAAGGTTCCGAGAAATGGCTTATAGCCAAGGACCGGATTATTAGCAAGACGGGTTAAACAAATTGGTCTAGCGGTGTGATAAAGTCTTCCACAAATTTGGTGATTATATAAATAAGTGACCGCAAAATATGTCTCTTAATTACCGTTTGTCTCAACTATTATTGTTATTTTTATAACATTATTGTTACTATTTGTATTCTTTTGCCTTGTAGACTTCTTTTTGGATCACACCTCGTAGAAACACAGAAAATATCAAAATCAGAAATGCATTATATAATTCTTATCAATTATATCAAGCATATTCAACCCGATTCAAGAAATTGAACATTCGAACATACATTCATTAAATACAGAAAATGTGACTAAAATCTTAAAATAGAATCAATTATCGAAAATAAATCGTGGCATTGCTTAGAATGCTCATGAATAAATATCATAATAATAAATCCGAATCATAAAATCCGAGTGTCATAAGCTCAGGTTCAATCCGTACAACCTTTATAGAAACTTAACTTTTCATGACTTTATATTTCAGTTTTGAGAGAAAGCAGTAATTATGAGCTTTAATGTTTCCATCGAAGTTCTGTATTTTTAGCAACTCTTTTGCATTCAAAAGCTATTGTTTGGAGTAAGTGCTTCGGTTTGGTTACTAACGCAATGGGGCCATTAGGATGTTAATGAACTGCGAGATATTTCTATTGTAGTCCATTCTCTTATTTGAATTTGACTCTTAGAGATAGTTACTGTCCCTTTGTTTATAGAGACTTATGAAATAAATGTGACTAATTATCTCTTTTGTATCAGGTAGGAAAATGTTTTGGAAATAATTCACAGAATACATTTTTCCACTTGGAATTTTCGAGTACTTTTTCTTTGCCCATTTTATGCCATCGAAAAGAGAAGCTTTAATTTATCTGTTAGGAAAGTGCAATTTATAAGCGAATAGCGTTAGACAATAAAAGGAATGCTTACTTTGAAATAATTATGTATAGATTGCTCATTTGTTTTTTTCTCTCCTAGTTTATTAAAAATGAAGAAGATTCTCATTATTAAAAATTTAATTCGCTTTATTGAAAATTTAAAAAAGGACAAAATTTGCTTTGAATTAAAATAAAAACAATTTTTTATGTTTTTCTTATTATTACTTTTATTATGAAAAATAAATTAAAAAACGAAAATAAAATCCCCCATCGCAAATTTAAATTTATCATGTATGAGCAGTATTAATTTTTAAGCCATTATGAGTCTTAATTAATTTAAATCATTAACCAGTTTAAGTCGGCTTTAATCAATCAGGAGATCTTTCTTCACTCTTTTCCTCTCTCTATATATAGATAATAAACTATTACCAATATCTTGGTAACCAATTAATGAAGCAATCTATGACAGTTATTTACGAATGCTAATATAATAATATAACCAATATACGCTATTTCCAATATAAGGATATAATATTTGATTAAATATTACCAATAAATTCCTAAACATATTAATTTATATAGAATTTTTAAGAAAACAATTTTTCTGTAAACATAAACTACTATTTTCTAATTTCTTAGATCATAAAACAGTTTCATAATGGGTTAATCTTAGAACGGAAGTAAATCCTTCAATTTTTTACCCTTAAGAAGCATATATAATAACAATGCAATATTATTAAAAGCAAGTAAAGAAATATGTGGGAATAAAAGATGATGATGGAAATTACCAATTATGCTTTATTCATTGCCTACGTGATTTCGAACTTCAGAATTCATTATCTACTTGATTTCGACTTTCAAAACTGTTTGCCCAAAGCAACATTATGTCTTCATATGATAAAAATTAATTTTTTAAATCCGTATTTGATTGGATTGGATCTGGAGTAAAAACCATGTTGGCTTTGCTGCTCCAAGTAACAGGTAAAATGGTACCATTTTCAAACAGTCATCGAAGGGAATATGATGAAAAATTCTAATAAATAATTAAGATTTAAAAGAATGGATAAAACTTTATGAACTTTAAATAATACACAGAGTTGGACATGAGATGTCTTATCAGGCAAGAAAGTTAATGAAGTGCAAGACTTTTGAAAAATCCTTAAACACTGGACAATGAAACATGGGCATTCTGGCAATACATGTTGGACAGACAACTGACTGAGACATCTTAAACCCAGATGCAGTTGTTCATCAAGTAACAAGGGAATATGGGTGAATGTAGTGCGTCTAATGCGTTGGCGGGTTAAATAGTATATACTTTTCTGTTCGCTAACATGGTACAGGGTTACACATGGGTTTGATATCGCGAAGTTTTTTGTTTGTCTCCATGTCTCTACCATTTAGAATAATAAAGTATTTTAATATGTTTCTATATGATGCTCCCAAGAATAGCAGTAGCAATCGAAGTACTAGCCTTGTCTGCCTCTTTAACGTCTAAAATTCTAACATGGAATGGCGCCCAACAGAATGTGTAACTACGAGAAATGGGTTTATCGATAACATCAAAGATTTTTAAAAACAAAAGAGGAAGATGAGGATGACATGACTTTAGAGAATGTAAAATGCTCAGAGAGTTCATATAGATGATAAAAAAATTTACCCAGGCAGCTAGAAATCTCTTCCAAATCATATTAAAGACCACTTATTATTGCTGTAAAAACTGAACAGTATGGATGAAGTTCAAAAGAAGAAATTTTAAAGGGAAAACAACAGAAAAAGTAATCAATTAGCATAAATAAGGCTATGTGAGTAGAATAGGATTAACAAAGTGCAACTTGTTGAACAACAAAAATCGACGCTTTATACTAAGAGAAACTACAAAGCACTAATAATCAAAAAACAACAAGGATGTACATAAAACTTAAGTAGAAATAAATAGCACAAAAACATAGACCATAGATGACTTAAATATTAGCAGCAGAACAAAAGTGTTCACCTCATCAACTTGTAATGCGAACATTTTCGGAAATAGAATTATTCTTCATGTTAACACCTCTGCTTTTATATTCTCCCAATAGACCCTAATGCCAAATGGAATTCTCCAGAAGTTACTGTAAACAATTGCGATCGGTTTTTTTTTATAAATGAAACGAGAATTCACGTATTTACCAAACATTGTTATTAGTCAGCAAGGTCAAGAGATTCATTCCATTTAATATCCATTAAGAATTTTTGTGAGAATTTCTGTTTATGTAAATATCTGTAAATTCTCTCTTTTAAAATATAGTATTAGCCTGACTATTTACGAAATTCTTTTTCTTACGAAATAATTAATGAACAGTAAAATGTTGCAAAGTAATGCAATTCTTGTTGCTATCATATTTTAATTAAGTTAATATAGCAAAATTTGACCATTCTAAAAGAAAAGAATTTTTATTTCATAAGGGAAAAAAAGTTTGTTCTTTCATAAAATAACATTATTTACTCTTTCATAAAATACAATTTTTGTTTCATAAGACAATAAAATTTGATCATTCATTAAATTCAATTTATATTTCACAAGATTAAAATATGTGCTCGTTTGTAAGAGAAATTTTTTATTTCAATATCTGATGGCATACTTGTATGAACACTGCTAAACAACGGCAACTAGAATCCGAACGATGAACTATAACCAGAATACATTACCGAATTCGGAAAGAGCATGCACAAAAAAAATTTCATGTGCAATACATATTTAATGCTCCATTTTTTAAAAAAGTTGTATACGATTAAGGTTTTTATTTTATATCACTTTTGAAATAAAATTAGTTTTTGAAATAGAAGGAATAGTACAGTTGAAACAAAATCTTCCGCCTTTATATAATGCGGCCTATTTTCTGAAAATCACTTACTCATAATGGGGAAAAATTGATGGAAAATACATTACATATCTATAATTCTATTGATGACAGCGTCCTGGCCTAGGGGTAACGCGTCTTCCTCGTGATCAGGGCGTTCCGGATGCATATTCCCATCCTCTACCCTATGTCATGTATAGAGAAAAATCGAACAATATCATTGGTTCCCATCGCCATCCACTCAATGACGAGAATGTGACGTCATGTTTGCTCTCGTTCAGATTCAACTTGGATTTGACGCCTCTTATTACTAGATCGCATAAACTGAAGGAATTCGATTTAATTCTTTGCGATATTGTTATACATCTTAGTTAGGCAAACATTGGTGTTTCCCATCTATATTTTTCATTGTAATTTTCCATTTAATAATATTTAAAACAGTTTCCTGTTATTTAAATAAGGAAGCATTGTACTAAGTCTCAAATTTACAAAAATATTATGTTAATTTAAATCAAAGTCGTGTATATGCATCTCTATCCCACTTCTCCTAAATGCCTTGATCAGTTTTAACCAACTTTACTTACTGATTCTTTATGACAGGAAAAGAATACCATTTTTTTTTAAATACAAATATTACTTAATTAAAAATTACGATATACACTCAGTTCGAACAATCATTAGTATTAATTAATATCAATTATCAATTAGTATCAGCAATACGAACCAAAACTATTTCGAAGTTCGTTTAAACATTCGTCACAAAGTGGACAATGGTGCCAATATTGTTGCACAATTTTCCTCCATACATGAATTAGGGTAGGGAATTGGAATATGCGTCTAGGGTTCGAGGCCTGGTTCGGGCATGGCTGTTCCTTACCCTGTGTTCTATCTGTGAAGTGTGACAAAGAGCCCACCTTCCCTTGTAAAAAGGGGTTATGCAAGTAAATGCTATCTTCGTGTGAGCTAGATGTTAGGCGTCTGCTCTACAGTACTTAGAGGTCTCTACCCTCAGAGGCTACTGCTCCATGATAACATGGGCAAGACATGATCATCAATTATATTGATAAAAGTCATGCGAAGTATTATTTATCTAGCTCGCTGTGTTTTCGAGTTATCTTTTTCACATGTTCACTGTGAAACAGGCACATTTTTCAGCGATGAATTCTATCTATATTTATATCTAAACTTTTTTATAAATACCACATACCAGTTTTCTTACTTCCAATATTCATTTTGCAGTTATTGTTCTCATGGACAGACAGACGTAGTTATTAAGGTATCCGACTACGCTCAAAGGAAATTTTTTGAAAAACTGGATTTTTAAAAACTATTTAAAGCTATGGATTTTAGATGTATAATCAATTATAATGTAAAATACTATAAATACATCAAAATTATTTGAAAAACTAATGTATTTTGAAAAATAGGAAAAATTGTTGTAAATTATAACGAAATTTAACCAAAACCGTTAACACTCTACACAAAATTGTAATGCAAATGCAGCAATCCCATTTTTCTTTATACTCAAGTTATAGAATATAATGAAGCGGTAAGAAAAATTCTGAGATGCAAAGAAGTTATGGGTAAAAATATTATTTGAAGGCATTTTTTTCACAAATTTACAACGAATTTTTTCTAAAAACACTTATAAATGAAAAAGTATTTCACCAATAATAAAACTTTTGGTTCATTTCATTGCCTATATTATTTTTAAAAAATTTAATGTCAATGCATAGATTATTTTTTGTGATATGATGTCGACGGTGCTAAATATTTAAGAAAATTAAAATTTCAAGAAAATTAAAGTTGAAGACAAATTTAACCGAAAAATATGTGACCCTATATGACAGGTCCGACCTTCCTTTTCCTAAAAAATAAACTGTTTTGTAAGAGGAAAGTCTGAACTTCAAGAAATAACAATAAAAAAATATTCACCAGTGTGGTCGAAAATCAGAGTTCTTAAAGTAGTCTGATACCTTAAAATTTATTTTTCTGACTAAAGTTCAAACCATCTGGATTTATCAAAATCTAATGTATATATAATTAAAATTTTTCTTCTACATGTAATTAATAAATAAAAAGCAAATATTGATTAAGAATCTTATTTCGAAAACTGATGCAGTGCATAAATTAATTATTTAAATTACGTGCGCTTATGTTATAAGGAATAAAGTATAGGACCCAAAATTCGATTTATTGAAAGTTCGTATTTTAATTTGCAAAATAATTGGAAAATCCAAATTTAATTGGATTCAAATTAAAAAAAATGTTTAAAACTTTCGTATAAATTGCAAGGTCCTTATTTGCATTCAACCAATACGTAATGAGGATTCAATGCATCGCATCATTTTTTTCAATTTAAATGATGTTTACATCGCTGTAATTAGTCTAATTATAGCAGAATTTGACGACGCATTGATTATTTGAATAAACCATTTATTATTATTTCTAGCGAATTTTGCTGACTCAGAGCTGATATGTTGTTTTATTTTAATGAGGCAACAAATGTTTTGAACTTCTGCGTAAAAATGAAGCGTAGCATCTTCCCCATAAATACTGAAACATATGCAGGAATGTGGGTTATTATTAACCCTAGTACCTTATTTTTGGTAGAGTTTCAAATATTAATTGTGTTTCCTTGTAATTAGTGGTTTTGAATTTTATTTTATTTTTACGGTAGGCACAATACTATACTATGTTCACAGATAATTAAGGATAATATGCGTGTATATATATTGGCCTTAAACAGGAAATAATGTCTTATGTAGATGTTTTAAATTTGGTACATTTATTTCTGGTAGAGGTGAACTATAAACCTCTCAGGAAAATTTCATTAATTAAAATTATTAAAAATTAAGTGTGATGTTTTCGTTTTTCCATGATAGATTTTTCAAATATTGTAGCACAAAGCTGATTTCTACACCATTACAAATTGAACAAATAGTCTTTTTAATGGTACTAGTTTAATTGATGCATAATGTTTTCCAGGATTTTTACAATTTTTTGCAAATTTTCATTGTTACATTTTCATTTAGATTATTTTCATAACTTCATCAAACTTTAATTTTTTTTTTCTAATTAAATACTAAGAAAACAAGATTCTGATTATCACTCTTTGGTATAATAGTTAACATGAGAAGTTTAAAAATGAAATTACATTACCGCTTATTACAATGTGCAATAGGAAATCCGTTGCTAAGTCATGAGACTCGACTCCTCTAGGAGAATTCGTGTGCACAATAAAGAGAACCCTCCAGGGCTAGTTAAATAACACAACTTTAAGTTATAATAATGTGATTTTTAAAGATACTTCGTCTCAGGAATCCAGAAAATCAAATTGTTTTATTTGAGATAAAACATAACTAATATTCCACGCTTACAACTGGTCGTCAAAAGGCAAGCCATACTACTGACCTTTCATCCCACCTGAAGGCACTTGGTAATAAATACTGGATGATCGGACCGCCGCTACAGCAACACTGGTGGGAACAGTGGTTGAATCCAAAAGGCCATCACGGGCCACGTTACAACTCTCCCTGTAGGAAGTGCGTCCCGTCATCGATGGGAGGAGTCAGATCTCCCAACTTTATTGTGGACATTGGCTTGGCGAGAACCTATTACCACGCCGAAAGTATATCATCATCAATTACGACGTGCCCCTCAGTGGTTTCGTCGAAGTGCCAATCAGATATTCTCGGAAAATTCGGCATCAATATTTTAATCAATTTCCACATTTAGATCCATATAAATGTGGAAATCTATCTTTAAAAAAACTCAAATTATGTCTGTCTATCTACAAAATAAATTAATTCAAAAGGAGGGGAACAAAGATAAGATACTGGGACGAAAGATATCGTTATACCAATTTGTAAATTTCTTTCAACCTTAATTTAACTATAAAAATTACTCTCAATGAAAATATTATAGAAACTGTTGAGTTCTAATCGTGGTCCCGTAATTTTATTGTTATTTAAAATCTTGACTGAGAGTCTATAGGACATTTCCAGTATTACTAAACATTTGTTATTTTGGAGTGAAAATGAATTGTGCTTTTCCGACAAAAAGAAGCAGTTATTTTGAAAGGATGTAAGAGCTTTTATAAAGGAATATATTGCTCTATTTCGATACTTAAAAAAAATCTGGCTTTTGGGCACATATCTGGAGGGACTGATTTAACTAAAATATGGTAATAAAGATGCAGAAAGCGTTTATATTTTTAGTAATGCAAGAAATACGTATTATAGGTCTAATGAGATAGAGTTACAATCGTGAATAATCCACAAAAGAGAATTGATCAGTGATATAATTACGATACTTATTTTCTTATTTGCTTGGAATAAGCACATCATCTTCAATCAATTTTCTATTAAGAATAGTTGCTAGGCTTCTTGCAGCATATTGGTCTTTTGATTCTTATGCGCGTGATAGAGTAGCATTTATTTTATATCTTCCGATTATTACCGCATATTTAAATTCGGAAGCACATGAATTTGCAATTCGTAAACGATCCACTGTACAGTTCGCTTTTCGTCTCGTGTGAAAAGATGGAATTTACCTATTTCTACCTTCTGATCTATTAAGTGAAAAGCTTTTGCTTTGTATTTTTTGTCGAAGCAATCAACACGGTATGCGCTTGTATAACCGAATATCAGTTTTCGATTCACCGAATAAATAAACAGAAAAATTACTGTTTGCACTGAAAAATTCCCATTACATATATAATTTTGGAATCGATAATAATAATTCTATTTTGTATGTATGAGATAAACTCTGGTGAATATATGAGATTTGCCTAAGTCAAAATAGTGTTCACGCTAAATGACAACATCTTATCTAAATGATTATTCATTAATGAGAAGAAGAAAAACTTGGGCCACTACTAAATATTTTCGATTTCATTTCACACTCATTGATTCGAATCTATAGGAATAATATTATTTTGTTTGATAAATGTGTTAAACTTCGAATGATATGTGCCTTCGCCATTTATTGTTTGTCTTTTGTCAGTTTTAACCCTTTGCACTCGAATTTTTTTTTTCATTCGTATTACCAGCAACTCGAAGCGATTTTAGTGAAAAGATCATATTCACTTGTAAGTTTGCTATACGCATTAAAAGAAAATTGTCTCCGCAGCGGAGACCTCGAGTTCGAAGACCAATTTTAAATGGCTCTGCTCCGGAGCCCTCGCGTGCAAAGGGTTAAAAAATATTCTTCCCACAGGTGCAAACTGTGAGTTGAACGGTATGGCAGTGCATAAGGTACGAAAAAAAATTCATTTTTATATACTACATAACCTTTTAGAAAAATTCTTTTTTTATGGTTCAAGGCTATGATCTACCAAAAGTTATGATTCTGCGTTACAGAAATGAATATTAATTATTATTCGATAATATTTTACCAATTTTTGTAACGTTCTTTCCACTATTTTACAAGAGTTTGTCATATTTCTGGCAATGATAAGTGGCAAAGGAATTCATTCACAATATAGAATATAATAAACTGTACGAGGAGTATCCGGAAACTAATTTTCACTAAGCAACTATAAAATACGGAAAATATTAATAGCATAAATCTTTTTTCTCATGATCAAGTTCAATGATTAGATTATTTTTCTTGTAGTTGCCAAAATTGAATTTTTTTCTTGTCGAAGCACGAACTGCTGTATATCCATGCCGCAGAAGGATGCCAATTGGAATAATTAATAAATGAATTAGATGTTTTAACGAAATGCACTGAAACTATCGGAATGTGGAAGTTTCAGTTCTCCTTCATATTCCCTTTAGCTTCTGTAAATAAATCATCATCAACAACAGACCTCTACCCATTTCGTTTGTCATCTTGATCATTTTCGCATCCTTTACTGAAACGTCACTTACCCATTACCATCGGATCACACATCATATTTTGTCCTTAAACTTTACAAATCAGTCTTTGAATTTTGGTTAGTTTGGTATTCCGAGCTTTAACACTGAAGCTGGCAGATCATTAATTGCATGCGGTAGGGTATACAATCTTTTTAATATCATTTTATGCTTTAAACATGCAACAGAAATAACACTAACTACTGATTCTAAAATTACTTTTATGCCAAGTTTACACTCGGCCAGTTATAAGACGATAAGTAGGCAACGCATGCGTAGAAAGGCTGTAAAATGCTCTGAGGTGAATAGCAAGTGATTGTCCCGACGGAACAACTATAAGCCGCTGTATTCGATTTTTTTTATTACCGCGCATGCATTTCTAGAATTCGGTAGGTAAATTCGATAAACTATTCATTTTAGATTAATTCCTTCATTTTTTCTCTTTGTATTTTCTGTCTCGAAGCTGGGTTTTCTTTTCTTTCATTTTATTTATATTTTTATGTCTATAGTTTTCCAAATTTAGGTATGTTGACCTTTTTATTTTACCATGTTTCTTTGTGGAAATATCGATCATTTTATTGAGATATGCAGTAATGAAGAAAAATTCAAGGATGCAGAAATGGCGATTTATTGTCAAACATGGAATGCCTGTATCTATCTTATGAAACTGCGGCAAACATAAATCAGTCCCATTCACTGGCCTAGAATAAACCCGGTATTTTTTTAGCCAATAAATCAAATAAATGGACGCGCATGCGTAAAATATCCAACTCAGAATACAATCCCTTCAAAAAATGAAAACAGGTCATAATTACTATATGTGTAGTATAATAAACTAAAATAATTAGGTATAGCTACTGGAAAGGATTAACTACGATAAGCAATTAGGTTTGTCATATAACTTCGACAACTTGTAATTTGATTCTAATTAATAATGCATATAAATAAATTATTAATATATAACTACATTAAATTGATTCTCATGTAGCTCTGATGCCATGTAAAAGACTTTATTTGATACAGCAAACAGCAAATATTTATTGAATAATTTGAAAGAGGGAGACCGTTTAAAGAAATTATTCGCAAGTAAGTTGGTCATGTGTTTGTGATTCATATAAATAGTCTCTATTTAATTAAATATGGTAATTAATTATTAATTCTTTAACTTGGAAAATAATGTTTCATGTTAATAAAATATTCATATGGAAAGCAAGGAGAATGTAAACATCTGTGTCGAAATAACCATCATTATCTTTCAATTAATTTCTTTATCATTTGCCAACAAATGTACTCATTAGAAATATGCGTGTAATTTTTGGCATCGAACATAATTTCAGAAATTAGAATGCCTTCCTTCAAACAGGGTAATTAAAAGTTACTTCAACATATAATTAGGACCCGATTATCACGAATTTCAGTTAATTACATTAACATCCAACAGTGCTGGAAAATGAAATGTTTATTTTTCTTTATGAATTGACTAATTAGTGTGTTTCAGTTTGTTCTACTTAATTGGCTACTAACAAAGATTAAGTTTAATTGTAATCAAACAAGACTTCCTTTTTTCACTTCGTTCGATATCTCTGAATCTCCACGTTTCAGCAAGTATAGAAATAAATGGTATTTAATTCTTTTTAAATTTAATTCTTACTTAGGTCAACAAAGAAAATTCTCAGAGCTTGGCGACAATTTGGAGTCCTTGGCTACCAAACAGTAATAACTGGAACAGTTTAATTAATGAATTAATATTTGAAAAACACTGTATAAGCATCAAGTGCCATCCACTACAAGTTTTAAAAAATGTATTCTAACTTGAGCGAAGGAATAAAATTATATTATTAACGATGGAAAATTTGAACAAGATATCTAAATAAATGTTTTTGGGAGAGTGTGAATTAACAGTAGGAATTAATAAAAAGTATTGACCGCAAAGCTTTCATATTTTTGGAAAGAGAAAAAAGAGTGATTTAAAATTTTAAAGCATATCCTTGAAACTATGTAAATCCCCACCAAGCGTTTGGTCTTATAATTCAATTTTCTGTCTACAAGATTTTAATGCAGAAGACAAATATTGTTTATCAAATTAATTATGAAAAATTTAAAGAAAAGGTTTGGGCTAAAATATATCATTTTTATATCAGCTAAAATCTTTTATATTTGGAATTCGTAATAATTTTTTTATAAAACTTCTAGATGAAACTCAACTGGTTTTCCATTTAAAGTTAAATTTCGTTTTATTTTATAATAATACTGTATCTATTTTATAGCTGTGGGGATTCTTACATGATACACTTCATAATTGTGAATCCCCAATCCCAACGAAAAATACATTTTTTTCACAAATTATAGCGGAATTATTAATTTTTAAGTTTATAGACAATATTTTCAAAGAAATAATATTTTGATTTTACATCAAATATTCTGGAATTTTCATATAGCTGTAAAAAATGCTATCTGAAACTAGTTACTAGATATTACTATATCAAAAGTCGATAAACTTTCCAGCTTCATTCGTTTTTAAACTTCAAGTGGGTCTTATAAAATGCACTGATATGTTTGTATTTATTTATTTATTTACTGCCTTTAAGTCCTAATAATGGAGCAAAGGGTGATTCGGTTTCTCTCTTATATCGGGCACTTCTGTTTTGTTTTGTGAGGTTTTTATACTTATTATATTAATTCTCCATTGCAAAGCAGCACCAATTCGGATATAAGGCTGCTATTTCAGAGTGAAACCTTGTAAATTTACATAATGATCAGAAGCCAATAACGGCATCCGAACCGGTGCTATATATATATATTGACGCGACTTCAACTGAAGCCCTGTGGCCGAGCGGCAGAGTGGCTGGCTCGGAAACTGTGAATCACCTGCGACTCTGGTTCGAATCCCAGCGGAGGAACTTTTGACTTTATTTCTATTAATCATTATAATTTCCAGAACATTCTTGATCTTTGTATGACGTGTTTTCCGGGACAGTACTTCCGGTTATTTGCTATATAAACTACTGTAACATATGTATCAAAAATTGTCTTCAAGCTGCTGTTAATAAAAATCCTTTATTTCAACTTAGTCTGCATTTATACGTGATAATATATTCTATACTCCAAAAACATGGCAACGTTTGTTCACACATTAGATTTAACTAAACCTGACAACACTTTTGACGGATATTTATAGGAATCTGAGCCTCTCCAAATCACAAAAAGGAAGTAAAACCAACTGGTCACAGTGGTCTAAACTCAGGTCTGAAGCACCATATATTGCCTTTCTGGTATCTAAAATGCAAATCTGTGTGAGTAAATTTTCGACTGTGTAAATACGAAAAACTAAGTTCAAAAGAAATTCAAACTAAAAATGGAATAAAACTGATGATTTAAAATAAACTAAAGAAAAAAATTAATCAGTTTTTGAAGTTATTTTGAGAAACGTAGTAAAATAGACTCTCCAATCAGTTCACAAAAGATTAATGATTTTTTTAGTCTACAAAAGGCATGTACTCAGTATTCTTTTCACCGACAGCATTACAACATAGAGGAAGAAAAAATACATCAAATCGATAAAAACAGGACTACAAAGTTCCCTGTCCAATTAAAAACTTCGTAATCTTGAAAGTTGGGAAGTTTTATTTTTTTCGGACTTTTCAAACCTTGAGGAAAAAGTTGCTTTGTTATATTTCCTTCTTTTATTATTTATCTCATTATTTTTGCAATTATTTCTTTATCCTTCAACCCGATATTTTCTTATATTTGTAGCTTCTGAATGGAATGTAACTATGAAATACCGAATTTAATTCAAACTAAATTAAATATGTGATTTTTATTGATAAATTCAGATTTGTTGTCATGCTCTTGAAATATGAGCGAGATATTTATTGTATTCTACATTATTTGCTAACGTCTATATATTTGTATAGAAGGGTTGTCCTTTAAATAATAGCAGAATGGGAACTGGGTAGAAAATTTCTCTTCGCGTTTATTTCCATATAAAAGAATCACAGTTTTTTTCTCCTAAAAAACTGAAATCTAGGTATAATCATTATATAGTCTGATGTAGTTCTTCATAAATATATATTTTTTAGTAATCAGATAAGAGAAGACAGATAGATATAATTGTCCGGTTACTGACACTCAAGTTATTAGGGAACAAATTTCTAACCAATTACATTAATAGACTGCAGATAATAATATCGCTAAACAGTTACACTGGTAGGATACTGATGGTAACATTATGGATAGTTATCTTGACAGGCTACTGATGATAACATAATGAAACATCTACCCTACAGTCTACTAATGAGATCATTGTGGAACAGCTACCATGCAAAGCTACTGGTGTAACATTGCTAAACAGTTACTCTGACAGACTATGGACTGTAATATTACTGAACAGTTATCCATACAGGCTACCGGCGATAACATTTCTGACCAGTCACCCTGATACTCATGCTAATTTTGTTACATGAAGATCGTTATTTCTGAATTTTTTTAGAAAAACTGATGAAACTGCTCCCTTGAATTGGCAAGATAGATGGAATTCTTTTCAATAACGAGGTGGCGGCATGTCTTAGTTTTACATCAAGTAAACATTGACTTATTTTCCTTTCAAAAAGATGCCTTTGAGATAAAGGTACTTTGTAGCCTCCCTTTCCAGATTCGATTTACTTTCGCACGATTGTTGCATCTGTTGAAACAAAGATAATAGAATCCCTATGTAATGCAAGAAAATATTTTCATGAAGCCATAAGGAATATTATACGTGACAACACCTTATGACAGATTGTATAATTGTTAAAAACCTCGAGTAAATCGTGATAACTGAAAGAATTGAGATCAAAAGATGTAATAAAGCCTTATGGCTGAGGAATTTTTACCAAAACCCTTATGGCTGACACGTGTTATGTGTGACAAAAACCTTTACACAATCTCTTATAACTGATGGTATGTATAGTAAAAATATTGGGCAAAGTCTCATGTTTTAGAGTATGTTTGGCAAAACTCTTCGTCAAATATATCAAGTGAAGTAAATGTTATTCAAAACAAAGTATCTGTGTCATTAAATATATAGTAAAATGTTGTGAACATTTTCTTTAGAGCTTCTACGAGAAAGGAAACCTTTTTAAGATAACCTTCTAATTAGCTAGTTTCTAAGGAAAAATCTCTTCCATTAGTCTATTTCTTATCCAATTTTCCAATATTTTTTGTATTTCTAAGTATACGTATAAGCCAACCCGGATTTCTAAGTATAAACCAACTAATAAGGTCTTTTCTTATCAAAAACCTTATTAATTCGATTCATTTCGATGAATAAATAACAGAGATGATCTTTTAATTGCTCGAGGGAGCCTTTCAAATGTCATGTTTCATCTAAAAGAGCCCTTGAGTAGATCTTGTAAGTAATATGAGTAAATTTACTTTTTTGTTTCAGGGAGTGCTTCTGTTCATCCTATGGTGACGGTGACGGCCAATTACAATGATCAAAAGTCTTCTGACTCCTCCCCCAATCACAGCCAAGTCTCTAGGAACTCTTCCAGGAAGTCCAACAGCTCCATCCTAGTGCACAATGGTGAGTTACACAGGCAGAAATTTCTTATAGCTGCTGTAAAACTTTCACTGCCATTTTTCTTTAATCTTAAGGCAGGTTCGCTCCAAGTTCAACAAAACTTGTTTAATATTTACCACAAAATATTGCTCAAACGATGTATTACCAAAATGTGTTTAAAATAAGATAATTGTATTTCCTAACAGTATAATGAATAAAAATGTAATTTTTTGTGTTCTTTAATAAAAGCAAGGAGTTCATACTCTTTCAACTATTCCGTGACCATAATGGATGCATACACAAGTATATGAAAAAAAGTTCAATATTATCATGTGAGAGTATGATACTGTTTTCATTAGGCAGTTTTAAATAATTGAAGACAACAAATATCTGAAGCTCGAAATATGCATAATTGACAATAATACGCATAAGTAATGGATAAAGCATAATTGGCAATATTCATCCATATCTTTTAATAGCGTATATTTTACCTGCTTTTACCAGCTTTGCATCATTGTTAAGTATACTTCTTTGAAAGCAGATGCATTTTTAAAAGATTGACCTGCTTTTATCAGTATTGTTTTATTATTGCGTATGTTTCTTTTACGGCAGAAGCGTTTTTAAAAGGTTGACGTAGAACTATGACATCACAGCTATTGTTTGTATGGAATGTAATTTTTTTTTGGAGGAAATTAAATAATTCAATTTTTTATAATATGTTCAAATAAACTTCATTCACCTTTAATAACAGTTTTGATAAAAGTATTTCATCTTTCTTCCAGTGAAGAAATATTACTTCATTCATTCTTAAGTGGGAAACATTGAAGGATTTGACTCCCGTTCTAAGATTAATCCATTAAGAAACTGTTTCAGGATATCAGAAATTAGAAAACAGCAGTCTGTGTTTACAAAAATATTATTTTCATAACGATTCTATATCAAATAATATGTTTCTCAGACAACACAGTCTATTGCATTATATTGCACAATATTATTTGATATTAAACAATATTGCGAATGCTGATCAATGTCATAAAATATTGTACAATATTTGAGTGCTACTAGGGGTAAGAATTTATTGGTAAACAGTTTATCTTTTGGGAATAGCATAGAGAGAGAGAGATAGAAGTCCCCTGATAGTTTCAAACTGGTTTAAACAGGCTAATGATTTAAATTAAGACAAATAATGACTAAAAAGTAATAATGTTCTCCCTTGATAACTTGAGATTTGAGATAGTAGATTTTATTTTTACATCTTATTCTTTCCTTTTTAGAAAATTTGAAATAAAGTACACTAATATTCTTTCTTTTCAAAGAAATTCTATTTTGTTTACCAAGCCATTTGATTTGAAATATCAATTCAATTAATCCACGAACATTTATAATCCTTTCTTTTTTGAAGAGAATTTTAACGAATATTATGACTCCATAACATCAATCGTCATTTGATTACTTTATACAAGATCAGAAAGACTTAATGACGAAATACAAAAAAAACTTGCTTTTGTTGCATGGCTGACATTTGACAAAATATTTTCTCTAGCAGATCATTGTGTATGAAGCTTAGGATAATCCACGCTGTATTGAATAGCTGTTTAATATATTACCATTTATATAGTATGATTTTCATATTTGAATTAGGTTTTATTTGCTTTATTTCGCTTAAAATAAAAAAATGAAAAGAGGAATGAAGCTCTGTGTACATGAGGAAGACACATGATTCCATCTAAAAGTCGATTTCACTCTAAAGCTGTTATTATTACATTATTTCATTTGAAAGATTGCTGTAATCTGAATAAGATGACGTCATTTTCAAATATCCCTTGTGGTTTTCCTTATTCAAGCTTACCTTCAAACTCAATTTTTATTGAGATAATAACAACTTAGAATTCAAAAATAATAACCAATAAAGTATGAAACATTGCACGTGCCCATGTAACATCTGTTCTGAATCTTAATCTTTGGAGGGGGGGGGGGGGTTGTTAAGGCACAAAAATTATCATAATGTATCTGAAGGAATTTGCAAACTTAGTATTTTTAAGAGATGCTGTCACATTCAGTTTTTTTATAATAATATCCACTCGCAATTCATTACAAGCCCAGAAGTAAATACATGACAGTTGTTAAAGAATTGAAATTTTCAGAATAATGAATTAAAAACTTCATAATAAATAAAATTTCAATTTCACCCTCTCTTAAATAAAATTACATTTGATAAACTATCGACCATGAGATATAATTTACAGCAATCAATTACTTCTGGATTTTTCAGGAGGTTTAACTTAATAGGTGATATCAATGGTGAGAATTGAAGGGCCAAGTTACCTTATCTTTCAAATGTATCTAAATTATTTTATCATATCTAGTGAATGCAAATTCAAGCAGCTTATTAGTACTTTCAACTACTTCTATCCCTAGTGGCATTCACATATTACACAATGATAATGAACATTATTCTCAGTATCTCTTAATGTTCTTGAATATTGGATAATATAATATAATATCCCGTAATATTGTTCAATTTCGTGGGAGATATAATTATACAATATTGCAAGATATATTATTATTCAAGATGTGTAAAAGATTGTGCAAGAATGTCAGTTATATCATTATTAGACAATATGGTGAAATATATTATTATAAAAAATTATACATTCAATTCTATGAGATATACTATTATTATACAATATTGTATGAGATATAATTTTATTATGAGATACACAATTATTATACAATAATTTGAGATATATTATTATTATACAATATTGTACATACAATATTAGGAGATATACAATATTGTGAGATATATTATTACTATACAGTACTGTACAATATAAAATTATTATTATACAACATTGTTCAATACGCTGGACTACCTCGGATTGTTGATCTAATGAGATTTTTTCTTTAAAAACAAGCATTGCAAAATTTTAACGAACATATTTCGTGCACTTGAACAGGAGTTTATTTATAATGCCGTATTTTTTGTATTTGTGTTAAAAATTTATTGGGTATTAAAATATTTAACTCTGCATTGGTTTTATCTTTGTTATTTTAGTGGACCTGAAACCTCTCCGCAAAGCCAGCAGTCACGTCGACGTGCATTCTCTCCGCGTACCACTGAAAGATATCGTTTGCTACTTGTCCCTTCTAGAAGGAGGGAGGCCCGAAGACAAGTTAGAATGTGAGTACTGAGGATTATTCTTTGTATTTAATATTCGAAAAGAGTTTATCTCCTTTATAATTGCGCATTAATGGTTGAACCATTAATTTAGTCAACATTTAAAGGAACTATTAACATTTCTAACTAAAGGAACTATTAACAAATTTTTTTTATTTAATAAAATAGGGGGCATTTCACTAATTATAGAAGTATATAGTCTGTATAGGTTTGAAAAATCGAAAGTTCGTAATTGTATTTTTACAATAAATTTACATTGAAACATTTTCTTCGAATTTCGTTACGCCTTGAACTCATTCTATTCATTCATTGTAATATTATTAAATGTTATATAACATAATTTACAATTTTCATGCATCTGTTAAGTATGTTATTATTTTTTCTGTGTTGTAGTATTGATTTTTATACTTTTATGATGCAAATTATCGTATATATATAATTTTTTTTTATTTTTTCAACTTATACAACATTCATTTTAAAAAAGTTATTATTAGTATATTTAAATAAATATATCGCCACTGTAATTATTAAACGTTAAAAAATTATTATATTCACATATTATGCTGATTTTACGCTAATAGAAGTCAAAATTATTTTTTCTGATCGTACCGATTTATTGTTATAAATTTCATAATTATCGCATCAAAACACATCTTCGACTTGCCATTAAAAACGAATTATTGAATAAAAAAATATTTTTCTGTTGTTTATACTTAAAATAAATCCTAAGATCTATATATATTAAATTTTACTTTCGAAAAAAATCACTCTTTACCTTTAATTTAAATTTTGATTTCCAGATTCCTTAAAGTGAAATTTATACAGAATCATCTGCAATAGATTCAAAGAACAGAAGTTAGACTTATAGCAGGGAAAAGAAACCAACAGATATTTATTTATTTATAGCAGAATGAACTATCCACGAAATTAAATTTTAATATTACATGAAAGTGCACACGACGAAAGGAAAATGTACAAAGTAAAGACTCAAAAGCAAATACAGAAACAAGTGCTTACAGAGCCACAAAAATGTATAATCCCAAACTTAAAAAAATACATCAATTATTAAAATTTTAAAGTTGAATATATTTAATCTTAAAATATTAAAAGACAGATTGAATGGATCAGAATAATCATAATATATATTTAAAAGATTATAAGGCTTATATGAAGATATATTTTCAGTGTAATTAAACTTCTTAAAAACATACAGTTTACTTAAAACACATTATAATAACAGATACAATTATTTCTCAAATTTATGGTCTAAAAACCAAAAATTTCAATTCTATGTTTCCAAATAGTATAGCAAGTTTGAATTGCTTTTATCATTTTTAAAAATTTTAAAGATTTTTCCTATGCATTTATATTATGATCACACAAATAAAGTTTTTAAATGGTTAGGGTTTTATCATGAATTTATTAATTTCTTTACTATTACATATTTATTTATCCCTTAAAAATATCTGAATATCATAGAAAAACAATTGTAAATATAAATTTTTATGTATTTTTATTTTTTCCGTTGCACATTAAGAAACCAAAAACGAAAGAGATAAAATATAAAAGTGTTAAAATGAAATTTATTTGGTTTTTTCTGTATAAAATCAACACAAAAGAATTCAATCATAATCTTATCGTAATAAACATTTTGAAATAACATTTACCATAGCGACTGCATCATCAGAATTTCTTCCAAATTTTTTACTGAAAAGAAATTACTAGGTAGAGTGATGAAAAAAGTTAACAATCAGCACTTTTCGATAAATAGAAATTGTGGCTGGGAATATTGTCATCCTGAGTGAAGACAGATGGCGCTAATTGCCTCAGAACGGTCGTTCGAGCTGATAGTATTAGTACTGAGACCTGAAACAGTAATGGCAGAACGTCTAGAGAAGGGGGTCTCGTACAAAGGTGAGAACCATGATACGATTTCCGTCGACTAAGTATGTGTCCCCATCGGACATTCACAGACAAATTATTGAAATGTACGGAGGCGAAGCAATGAGTAGACAGCAGATGGCGAAATGGCACCGTTCTTTTGAAGCAGGCGGAAAAATTTTTGGAAACGTTTAGGCGGATTGTCTGTAGCCACCCCCCCCCATATACCCCTATTTGTCTCTTTCTGGTTATTTCTATTTACCGGAATTGAAAAACACTTATCCGAATCAAAGCTCATATCAGACGGTGATGCTTAAAAATGTACCTAAAATTACTTCAATAGCCAAGGACCTGATTATTACCGAGGCAGATTAAACAAATTGGTCCTTGTGTGTGATAAATGGCTCTACAGTTTTGGTGATAATGTAGGGAAGTGACCGCCACATATGTTTCTTAAGGCCTTATCACACGGTAAAACATCTTCGGCATTTTCCGTCAGCAAACGACAAGGAAAGTGACGTCACACAAGTGACGTCACTTCGAAGTTTCGCATGATTGGTTGAATTTCGATTGCGGACAATATTTCCGTTAACATTTTCGAACTGGTTCGATAAAGTTGTCGATTATGAAACTTGCCTTACCGGTTTTTGAGGGTAGAAACGGAAAAGTGCTGGCGAAATCTCACCGTGTGATAAGGCCTTTAATTGCTCTTTGTATCCTGTATCCGCTGTTTATAAAGCATTTTTATGTTGCATAGTAAACTTTTTTGGATCCCCACTCTTATATTTTTATTCCTTAAAATTTTTTTCCTATTACATTTTTATTCCTTAAATTTTAAAATATTTTTATTCCTTATTATACATTTATCCGAAACAAAATTCATATTAGACGTAAAGTTAAAAAAAAGATACCGAGAACTGACTCAATATCCAGGGAACTAATTCTTACCGAGATGGGTGAAACAAATAGGTCCAGCTGTGGGATAAATGGCTGAACAGGTTTGGTGATTAGATAGAAATGTGACAGTCACATATATCTCTTAATTGCCCTTTGAATCCTGTGTCTGTTGTTAATAAAGCATTTTTATGTTGCATAGTAAACTTTTTTAAATCACCTACCTTATATTTTTATCCCTTAAAAATTACTAAAACAAAATATAATGAGATAAAGATTTGAAATATTATTTCTTATGTATTCTTTCTATCAAATAAGCAATTGACAACAAATATTAACTCTTATATATATTTCCATCAAATAAACAATTGGCGAAAAATATTAAGTCTTACATATTTTTCCATCAAATAAGCAATTGACGATAAATATTAAGTCTTAAATATTTTTTACATCAAATTAACAACAGACGACAAATATTAACTTATATATTTTTTCCATCAAATAAGCAACAGACGACAAATATTAACTATTAAATATTTTTTCCATCAAATAAGCAACAGACGACAAATATTATTATATATTTTTCCATTAAATAAGCAACAGACGACAAATATTAACTATTAAATATTTTTTTCATCAAATAAGCAACAGACGACAAATATTATTATATATTTTTCCATTAAATAAGCAACAGACGACAAATATTATTATATATTTTTCCATTAAATAAGCAACAGACGACAAATATTATTATATATTTTTTCATTAAATAAGCAATAGACAACAAATATTTATTATATATTTTTTCCATCAAATAAGCAACAGACGACAAATATTAACTCTTATATATTTTTTCATCAAATAAGCAACTGACGAATCAGAAAAATAATTTTTAGTATTAAAAAGAAATTTATTTGGTCTTTTTTGCATAAAATAGATACAGAACGATTCAATAATAATCTTAACATAAAGCGATTTATGATCCACAAAATAATTCCAAATTGTTTCTCTAAATAATGAAAATATACTTTTCTTCTGACAAACTTTTCCATACCATTCTTCTTTACAATTGCTCTTTTAATTATCGCATCCATAAAACTGGGAACAGAACGTGGAAGTAATAATTTCCGCTGAATGACAAGAACTCTCCAGTGCAGCAGAAACATTCTGGTCCGTGATTAATTTGTAGAAACACGAATCATAAAAAGAATCACAAAAATGGTGATAATCACAGCTCTTCATCCTGACACAGTGGAATGGGGGAAGGGGGGGGGGTGATGTTGCCATCTACAGGTTTCTAGTGAAGTGTTCGATTGGTCCTTTGGAGTGGAGGCGAAAACTACCCAAAGGGATGCTTCAGATTAAATGTTCGTAAAATTGTTGAATTCTAGACAGAGCAATTGACGGAAAGTGTAAAGGAAAGTAGATATTGATTTTCAAGACCCCTGAGAGCTTTTGTGTGGTGTGTCATAGAATAGAATTGGGTTGCTGAAGCTTCTAAAGGTTATTATTCGATACAAAATTGTTGGATTTCTGGATCTTTAGTACTTTTGAGTGAAATAAAAATGTATACCTTGTTTTAAAATAATCTTAGATAGGCGTTCATCTGTAAGAAAATTTGTGGGTTATTTGATTTGTTTACTCTAGTACCAAAATAAGCATGCAATCTTTTAACTCTTCAACTATAATCATGTTTGAAATAATTATTTAGAAAATCTATATGCTAATAGAACCAATTGTAGAAAATAAATTTTTATATATGAGGTAATTTAAATTTATAATATCAAAAAGTCACCATATTAGCCATGGAAATTATGGAACATTTAATAAAAAGTTCAAGATGTTATGTTGAATGTTTTTATATATTATTTCCCTATCATCCCAGATTTAAAATGTCACTTAATAACTGTATCAATCAGAAATCAGGTACATGTTTCTTTGAGAACCATTTCATGTCATTCATACATGCCCTTCATGCCTGACATGTTTGACAAACTAAACATCAATTTAATTATTTAATGTGTGCATGCTTTTGCTTTTGGAATCCACTAAGTATATAAGTATCAATTCTAGTATTTACTCTAAATGTTATATTTACATAATAGTGCAACGCTTCCTTGTTCTAAACTTACTATTCTCTTTCAATTCCTACTATTAGTTCACACTCTCCCTATATTTATTGATACATCTTGTTTGAATTTTCAGTCGTTAATAAATTAGTTTTTATTCATCCAATCGAGTTCAAATACGTTTTTTTAAACTTGTGGTGGACGACACTCGTTGTGAATACAGTTTTATCAAATACTAGCCGCCTTTGGCGACCAGTTGGTTCGCCGTGAGTAAAGCGTTCTAAAATTTTCAATTAAATCACATATTCATTAGCCTTGAAGTAATTCCGGGCATTGATTGACCTGAAATTAGTATTTTCTTTAAGATGACGGACGGAAAGTTCTAAAAGTACACCTTTTCCTAATAATATTCTTTAATTTTATAAATCAGTCAGTTTTAACCATCGGTTATGCTTCCAAAATATTAAAAAGAATTTCGATGATGTTGCCAAAATATTAAATATGTTTTTTTAAAGAAAGCGAGAAAGGGAAAAAAAGTATTAAATTAATGATACAGATATTGCAAACAATTACATAAATATGCCATTAAGTCGGTATTTCAATGCAGATCCTGTCAAAATTCAATCAAGTTTACCGTAAATAAAGAAGATTTATTGAGTTAATGATATAGATATTGCAAACGATTGTAGAAACCTTTGCTTTGCATTTATTTTTCAAAGAAAATATCACATTTTATATTTCTCTTATTTTATCCAGTCACGTGCTGAAAGTTGCATTTCTGTAGACTTGATTTACGATGAGTTTTTTTTATTATTATTTGAACTTCCGTCATTGTTTTCTTTTATTTTATCCAGTCACGTGATAAAAACATGGTTAAAATATTTCTTTAAAAATTCATTAAAAATAGAAGTTTACATTATAAATTTAAAAAACTGATACCATTAGAAAGCTAATTTTTTAATCTTTAAATTGATATAAAAATCATGTTTGTGCAATAATATTTTCGGAAGTTATAGCGGGAAAACGTCGAAATTTCGCTTAAATTTTAATTAATTCAAATTCTAATTAAAAATTCGAAAAAAGGGCTCCGAGGTGCACATTCCCTAGCTCCAAGGTATACATGTACCAAATTTGGTAGCTGTAGGTCCAACGGTCTGGCCTGTAGAGCGCCAACACACACACACACACACATTGAGCTTTATTATAAGTATAGATTAATTCATTCATTAAATTTAATAAATTTAATTTTTAATACTTTAAACAAAGTTTCAGCAGTTTGTAATGAAAACTGAAATCAACAGGCAGTAGTTCAATTCGTAAAATGCAGGGATTTCAGTATGTTTCACGTGAAGTTGAAGAATGAGAGTTCAGTTCTTGCGAAAATCAATCATTTTTTGATGCTTAACAATTGTTTTGAAAATTATTTAATAAAAAGTAACGAAAATAAAGATTTTCTTGTTAAAAATACATAAATAATTAAAATTTAAAAGTTGAATACATTTAATCTTAAAATATTAAAAGACAGAATATTCATAATATATATTTAAAAGATTACAATTCTTATATGAAGATATATTTTCAATGTAATTAAACTTTCCTAAAACATACATTTTATTTTTAAAAAACATCATAATAACAGATAAATTAATTATTAACTTTATTACTTGTTCTATGTGTACTTCACGAATGAAAAATTAAATATGTTTGTAGCAGTTGCATCACTCTAATTTCTCTTTAGGATAACAGATGGCGATGCTGATTAGGTAAGCCACCCATAATGCATTGCGATTGTAATTACAGTGAGAGATGAGATGCTTTTCTGTGAAAGATGCCCACATTAATGTCTGGTCTTCGTGTTTTGTATGAAATGTGTTTATTAAAGAAATATTAATGAAAACTGGGTGCTATGTTTTCCTCGGCAAGGATCATAATGATCTTCTCTCCACCACACTGAGCCTGAACCACCCATGGTGGATCTGGCTCAGTCGGTAGAGCACGAGAATCTTAATCTCGAGATCGTGGAAGCAAAAGGGCCCATGTTTTGGTTAACATTTCTTTAATGCTCACACTTCACTATAAACACGAAGGCCAGACATTAATGCGCGCATCTTTTATAGAACAGCATCTCATCTCTCATTGTAATTACAATCGCAGTGCATTATGGGATGCGGACCTGATCAGGCATAGCCAACTATTATACAAAAGAGAACATAGAATAATGCAATTGCTGAAAATGTAATAATTTAATGTGCAAATTTAATAATTTAATGGGCTTCTGGAATTTAATAAGTGTATAGCTATTAGTGAATGCTCAAGTCTGTATCCTAAACGTTTTATACGTTTGTAGTGTAATGCTTAATTTTCCAAAAGTTGCAATTCTTTATTTTTATATACTTCACTCAAGAAAAATCAAATATCAATTTAAGACAACACAGTACCACAAATTTTTTTCTTTAACTTTTAATCTTGAAAGTTATATTTTACTTTTATTTTATGTAAAATAGTACTTTATAACGTTTACGCGAAAATTTTTAGAGAATAATTAAATACTTACTTTTAAAAAATTTGAGCTTTTTTAAACCCTAAGGCTTTTCTAAATATGAAGAATTTTCTCCAAATATTTTTTAAGGTAGCTATTAATATACTACATAAAACTTAGAGTGCATTTTCTCCTTCCAACAGTATTTAATTTTTTATGATTTTTATTGCGAAAAACACACAAAAAAATTGAAAAATGCAGAAATTCTGATATTTTTTTTTTAAATCGTTACTACACATTTTAAAGCTAATTCCATACTGAGTTTTAAGAAACATATATTTCTAAACATTCAGAACAAAAATTTCACACTTTTATCCCCATTTTTAAGAAAGCCTTCGACTTAGTATATAAGCAAAAAGCGAACATGGAGAAAAATGCATGTAAATCATGATATAAAATTTATCCAAGTTGTCTGTAACTTTTACAAGATGTGACTCAAGTTATTCTAAATTGTTTAAAGTTAAAAAATGCAAAAACTCATAAAAATGAAATATTATGTTTGTATCTTGAAGATATATATGAAGAAAAAACGACAGATCTAAATTTCTCAAATCTTATAATAATACCTTTAAAAAATTAATATGCCTATCAAAGTAGATTAAATGTATATTTCTGCTTTTTTGATTGTTATTTTTATTATTCGACTCACTATTTCTGCTATTATGTTTGATCGATGCAGTTGAAACTTTTGAGCATTTGCACCAAATGGCACTGTGGATAATATCATTGAAGTTTGTGTCTTAAACCACATTCATAGCTCTTATAGCTCATCTGATGAAAAGCCTCTGTAAATTGGCAATATTTTTGCCAAATGAGCTCTTTTTACAGGTGTTTGAATCTGAAAAGCGGGCGTGATAACATTATTTCCTCGCCTTTCATACATAAAAATTTCTTCAATAACAATAAAAAAAAGAGAGGTACGATTCTAAAATTTTTTAGGCACATTTAAAGTGACGTAATTTATCACATGAGCCAATTAAAAGAAATTTCGATGTTATAATGCTTTTTCGAGTACAGCATCGCCTCAAAAATTTAATGTGCAGCAAGAATTTTGGAATCCATTAGTTTATAGTTATTCTTGTAGTTCGAATTCTAGTGTATATCCTAAAACTTGTATATGTATATAGTGTAATGCTTAATTTTTTAAGAATTACAATTCGTTTTTTTTATACTTCGCTTATGAAAAATTAAATATCAATTTAATAATTTAATGTGCAGATATTTTGGCTTTTTGAATCCACAAAGTATTTAGCCATTAGTTTCTTATCCAGCATATATACTAAACATTACTTATTAATGTAAATATATTTTAACAATTGCTTGTCTGATGAAATGAAACTTTTGATATTTTTACTTAGATTTATTTCAACCTAGAAGGCTTAATATGTACAAATAGAAAACAGTAAGACATAAGTCTACATCAAGACACAAAAGTAGAAGAGGTAGAATTTTTTCAATTCAGAAATTTTAATTTCAGTTCCTTATAGAGATTACTTCACCACGTATCGATTTAGAAAAGGGATTCCTAGGTATCTTTAAAAGAATATCAGATATTTCAGAGCGGGAGAAAATGTTGCGACAGCCAGTTTTAGAGAACTCGTGCATAATGAATTAAATCAAAAAGTGGTAATTGGATCAAGAAATAAGAGACCATTTTAGAAAGAAATTAGCATGGGCAACTTTCGAATAAAAGAAGAAAATTATTTAAGTTTTAAATTAAATAAGAATATATTATTACGTTAATTTTTTTTAAATTGCAATTGCTCATTATCTTTGAGAAATTAAGTATCATTTTAATATTCAAAAACGAGAAATTAAATATCATTTTAATTTGTAGATATTTTGGCTTTTGAAATCTCTTAAATATATATAACTATTGTTTTCTCCTCTAATTTATATCCTAAAACTTATATAAATAGATGATATTACTGTGTATCCTCTCTTACTGCCCACTTCCTAATACACTTGTGGTGACATCTTAATAAGCCAGTACCTACCACTAAACATTGGTGGCCATTTTTGTATAGTGGATAAGTTACTGGCTTTCAAACCCGAGCATCGCAGGTTCGATCCTTGGCGGAGTTCAACCTACGTATTGGCACAATTCCGCCAACACCTCGCCAAATTGGTGACCCGGACGTGATGAATTTTCAACAGCTCTCTTGGCGCCATCTCTCCATCAGCAATGCAAAGCCGTCAGACTCACTTGACGCACCAACGCAAAGCCGTCAGACTCACTTGACGCACCAACGCAAAGTCGTCAAACTCACTTGACGCACCAACGCAAAGTCGTCAGACTCACTTGACGCAGCAGCAACGCTCATATACTAGCCATAACGCTTGGCGCAATAAAATCGTTCATCTCTCAACCGAACAAACTGGTAGGGGAGTATTGTGGTGACATCTTAATAAGCCAGTACCTACCACTAAACATTGGTGGCCATTTTTGTATAGTGGATAAGTTACTGGCTTTCAAACCCGAACATCACAGGTTCGATCCTTGGCGGAGTTCAACCTACGTATTGGCACAATTCCGCCAACACCTCGCCAAACACTGTTAGCGAGTTCGTGTTTAATTAATTACTAGCTGCAATGCATAGATGGCGTCGGACGATTGTCTGTGCTTTTCGCTGCTGTAAACCCAGTGTGACGCTATTTGCAATCAAGATAGTGAGTGCTCTAGTTTAAATTGTTGCGGCTTCTCCGCCGACAGGCCGTATACAGTTTGGAGATATTCGTATTCGTGTTTGACATTATCGTATTAGCAGTAAATTCATTCCAGTTTTTAAACTAAAAATATATTTTCTAGAAAGTAAATACCTAAAAAATAAATTGTTTTTTTTTCCTTTTTTTTTCTTTCTTTTTTCTTTTTAGTGAGAAAATTTCGTAATAATTTTTTTTAAGACCTGTATTATTATTATTATTATTTTCTTGTATCCTCCAAGTTTTGGATTTCCCTGAATTCGATAAATATATTTTTGGTATTATGTCTATCTGTCTTTCTGTGAACATGATCGCTCAAAAAGGATTTGCGCTGGATGAACGAAATTTGGCATCTCTCCTTAAGACCAGATTTGTAGCCGGCGTCCTACCATAGCTTTTATGTAAATACCTCTATTAGTTTTTGAGATATCGTGTAAACGGTGGAAAATTTTAAAGAAAATTAAAGTTTTGAGAAAATTGAAGTTAAAGAGAAATTTTATTCGAAAAATATGTTACCTTAGATGATAGATCAGACTTTCTTTTTCCCCAGAAAAGATTAACTGTTTTAGAAAGAGAAAAGTCTGATTTACAAGAAATAACAATTAAAAAATATCTTTAATGTGGTCAATAATCAGTGTTTTTAACATAGTCGAATACCTTAAGCAGGAGAGGAGATCCTCAGAACTTTGCTCCATGGTCTCTCCAAACGGCTGAAAAATTCCTCTGTCACTTCGCTTTACCTGTATTATTACCTGTTACCACATAACTGCGCACAGAACTCGTTTCTGCTCCCAAAATACATAACAAGGCTTGGCACAGAGCAGTTCAGCAATAGCTTGGGACAAAACCCTGGATTATTCCATCGTTGCTCTGTTATCCTCTCGACGACTGGTTACTTGTTTATGACCCGCAGCTTGTGATTTCTAACCTTTTATAATTGCCTGGAAGTGGGCTGAGAACCTTCTCGACCATTCAGGAGTATCTCAGTTTTTATTGGATGGAACGTTAAAATTCTCGATGTTTCCGTCGTTATCCATTTTGTATCGAAATCTACAAATTTTGTGATCATTAATCTTATAAGGGCCTTCCCAGTGATTTATCTAACCATGCTGAGAAGCAAATTTACAGGCTTGTAACAATATTCAATCAAAAGTTCAGAATGAGAAATGGTAAACTTCCTTGACATCGTCAGCTCTAATTTGTCAACTAACTGATCTACTATAGACATGTAATCTATATTTCTACTATAGACATGTAATCTGTATGTCAAATTGCATCAATAATTCTTTATGTTTTTTTAATTATCCTTTTATGGGTATATAGGTAGATTTCTACTGAATTGATTTCGTTCGAAAGTCTATACATTTTATTTAAAATCTACACGCCAAGATTCATTCGTCTAACACAAAATCTTTTTGAATTATTGTGTTCAAATATCAGCTGGAAATCCAATATTACATTTTTCGAATCCAAAAATGTCTGAAACATGGAAATCCATGAAAATCGAGTTCGAATCTTTTTGAGTATAACAATATTTTCTCTTTGTATACTTCGTATTCGAAAAAGTAAAAAGGAAATCAAAATACTACTTGAGTCAGTAAGTTCTCGGAATGGATTTTCATCTTTCAAAGCACATTTACTGAAGCCATACAAATTTAAGTTACAGTTCTTTCAAAGTACTCTTTTCCTGCATTCACTTGCTGGAAACATTTCTTGAATTTAAGACACGAAAGTTTCCATCGTATTTTGAAACAACTTTTCGGAATTTATCAAACATCGCCTCTTTCAGCTGAGTTGAAATATGTTGCATCGTTCGGGTTGAATGCTTTGAAAACTGTTGTAAATGGTTGATATTTTTGAATTTTTGTTTAAAGTTTTAGGATACTCCATAAGTTTCTTTTCTATTTATAATATTGAATAAATACACAATATTTAATGTTTAAGGTATCCGACTACCTTAAAAACACTAATTATTCACACATTGGCGATTTTTTTAATTCTTATTATTTCTTGCAATTTAGACCAAAATAATTTATCTTCCCAAAATAATTTATCTTTTCTAGGAAAAGGAAAGCCTGACCTATCATCCAGGGTTATATATTTTTCAGTTTTCTCGAAACTTTAATTTTCATTAAAATTCCCTACCATTAACAATATATCCCTAAAAATAATGGAGGTATTAAAATAAACATTTCAAAGTGTGATTTAAATAATATGGGCAATGAAATGAACCAAAATTTTTATTGTTGATGAAATACTTTTTCATTTATGGGTGGTTTTAGAAAAATTAAGGTGCAAATTTATGGTAAAAATGCATATATGCGCAAATTTCTATCCATAACTTCTTTGCATCACAAAATGTTTCTTAGATTTTGGTTCTTTTCTTTCATCATTGTATTCTGTAGCTTGTGTGCAAAGAAAAATAGGATTGTTGCATTACCATTTTGTGTAGAGTGTCAACCAGTTTTGGTTTAGTTTCATTAAAAATTACAACAAATTTTCCCTTTTCATAAAATATATTATATTTTTAAATAATTGTTTTTGTATTTATAGTGTTTATTATTGACAATACATCTAAAAATTATAAATAGTTTCTAAAAAAATCCAATTTTTCGAAATTTTTCTTCGAACGTAGTCGGATACCTTAAGATATCATTTATTTTGTTATATAAAAGCCCTTTTGCTATATTACCTTCTTCCATCTCTCACCTATAGCTAAGAGATATTTTTAAGGACAGAAGTAGTAATAATCAGACGGAGCTAGATCTGGTGAGTATGAAAACGCGATAAAACATCCTAATAAAATTGTAAGAGCTCCTCTCTTGCGGCTAAAACAATATATTGTCATGGTGAATAGCAATATATCATGGTGAATAGCAACGCCCCGTCAGTTTATTAATTCTGGCCATCCCCCTCCTTTTTTTCTTTTTTGATATTTTGAAGAATTTAAACGAATATAGAATAGTCAAAATGGACTGATTTCTTATCATCTTCCTCAAGATCGACAGAATGTATTGAAGAAATCATTATGCTAAATTTGAATAATGCATTAGAGTTAATAACATTTTCCATTAAGGTATCATAACACGTTCGAAGCACTTTTTTAGAAAAACAAGGTGCAGACATACTTTAATCATATTTTTGGGTTTAATACCATTCAAAATTAGAAACTGGATGTCAATATTTGATATAAATATTTAAAAAGTTTCAAAATTGGCATTTAATAGCATAAATTGGAGCATTTTTTTCAAAAACTTTAAATTAAATGCACCAAAAACTGTTACTCTAATCCGAGCAAAGCTTATACCAAAATAAACTACATAGTTTTTTCTAGGATATGAATTACAATCATATGTTTATAATGGTAAATAAAAATTTTAGAGCCAGTCGAAGATTTATCCTGAAATTTTTAGTAAATTTAGGACATTTTTATTCAAACAATAGGCTATAAATTAAAAATTATTAACACAATCTGAATTATTTTAGTTTATTCCCTAGTGCATGGCACAAAGACAAATTCTACTAAGTTCCATTATAATATGTTCATTATATTTTGACATATTTGATTTGAAATGTTCAAAAAATAAGTAAAAATCAGTTTTGAGAAAAAGGAATTTAAAGTATACAGTAACATATTTTAATAGTAAATTCTGCGTGTACATACTTAAAATTCACCACATTGATAGGTTATACCTTCTTCCTTCCCAGTTTTTAATAATTTCCCTTTTTTAACGCTTTTTTTCTGGCAATTTTTGCTTTTGGCAGTGAATGATACTTAGATTCATCTATTCTGTTTTTGTCGAGCTCATCAAATGTTTTAACTGAATTTGCACTATGATGCACTACAACAACCTTAAAGACATTCAGTAATCTTAAAAAACCTTGGTTAAAATGTATTACAGACATAAAAATCCGAAATCTGAAGATTCAGAGCTCAACACAGACATCTTTAGGTATAAATTTCCACAAAAACACAGTTAAAGCTCTCATTGTCATAATGTGTTTTTCTGTGCCAAGCATTTTCCTTATTTAAAACGAAATTTGTATTTATAAAAATTTTTAACATGTTTTTGGGCCTGTAAATCGGTACTTCCAGTTATTTGAATGCCCACTTCCGGTTTAGCGATCATTACGAAAATATTAATATCTTGACTTCTAATCCACGTACAGACAAAAGTAAACCTGTTTTGTATTGCTCAAAGACTGATCTATCCAATAAAATAATTCTTGGAAAATGTCTTTTTTTTTTTTTTGGAAAATCGACCTATTCAGCGTGTTCGGATACCTTAACATATCTTTCTAAGTTTCGAAATGGATAAAATAGTGTTTACAATTTTTTTACAAAAGCATTGAAATATGAATTATGTAAATATAAAAATTCAATGTAGCTTTCCAAAGAATGAACTTAAAAATATTAAGAATAAACTATTTAATATTTTCATTAAATGTAACTGTTTCAATTTAATCACTAACTTAATTAAATATGAAGAATTTTTATTTCAAACCTTCAAATTATTTGTTAGCAAAATGTGTAGAAAATTTATTTATTTATTAATTATTTTTTTGAGCATACAAACTATTTTTGAAGTTCATTTAATTTCATACCCCGATCAGATTTAGTCACAGAAAAGTAGAGGTTTCTTTGTTTAAAATATTCGTGGGTCGAGAATATTTTAATAAATATTTACAATAAGATCATTAACAGCTTAAAAACTTACGTTCACTAATTTATTTTATTTTCCAGCAATCTCTATCTTGGTTCAAGAAATATTGATTCAGTTATTCTAATTTTATTTAACAAATAAGTTATTCGAACATTCTAGAGAGGAATTCAAATGTTTGATAGAGAAGACCAAAAGGTATAAAATTTGAAAGAGACCATGTTGTTGACAAAGATGCTTATTAAAATAAATAGAAAAAAATACACGTAACCCCTTATTCTGAGAATTAATTCAAATTTAGGGGGGATTCAAAAATGCTTTATAAACATTTTATGAAGTTGTTTATAAAGATATATCAAATAATTTCACGGAAGTCGAACAACTTAATTAAAATGTAACATTTGAGAGTGGGCAAAAAGTCATACCGCCGAACCGTACACTTTTATCTAAGTCATGATTTTATCTTCTTAAAATATATCGCTTATCTGAACAAAAATTATTTATATTAAATTAATATTTTAATAAATGAAATTACTTTCGACAACATTTTAATTAATTTGGTTTGATTACTGCAACCTGTACACAAAACTTCAAAAAGTCTAAAATGTTTTCATAAAATTATGAGTGTTTATTCTTTAGTTCTTGCATTTCAAGTTTCAAAAGATAATTTGGGAGCTGCTTTTTACATTTGTTATAAGTATAAAGAAATTATTGAAAGTGTAAGGAAATCTAAATTATAAAGAAATTATTGTAATCTTCGAAAATTTTATTCTCAAGTTTTTGACGAATCTCCGCTCTTCAAACCTCTATGTTCCAAAAACACATATTTGGCATTATGTTTGTCTGTAAACACGATATTCATAAGCACTTTCAGCTAGATATATGAAGTTTGATATATGAACATTTATACGAAATTTGTAGTTTTCTATCAAAATTTGAGCAAAATCACTTTAGAGGAAATCTGTGTCCTTCTAGCTGTTCAAGGAGAAGTGAAGTTTATAAGTAAAAAAATTAGCCGATTCCCTTTAGAGGAAGTATGTATCCTTCTAGCTGTTTAAGT
>JAPMOQ010022749.1:538673-554753 GCA_026543055.1 Argiope trifasciata | reverse complement strand
TAAGTAAAAAAATGAGCCAATTCCCTTTAGAGGAAATCTGTGTCCTTGCTGTTCAAATACAAGTGAGTTTTATAAGTAAAAAAACAAAGAAATGAGTAAATAAAATCTGGTGAATAGTTTTAACTTCTAAAATTTGCATTTTTATTAAATTTTGGCAAATTTCTAAGAAGATTGATAAAAGTTGTCTGTACTTTCGCATGCATATAACTGCAATAATTCATAAATGCATTGATTTCAATCAGTGAAATTTTGTACCTAGTCATGTAAATTTATCTGCTGTTTCGAGTCAAATGTTGGTTTCAATAAGTCCCCAAAAAGGTATCTAAAATACATATACGCATGATAATGCCAGATTCCTGTTAAAGATTTATATTTTGTAACCATTGTTCATCAGTATCCTCTAAGATATTTGTGGCATTACCAAAGCTCTCTATTCTTAGCGGAATTGAAAAAAGAGATGAAACTTTATTATAAAGTGTGGAAGAAAGAATCTAGGAAAGTTATTCTCGGAGCATATTAAGTTTTTTATTTTATTTTCTTACTATTCCAAATATGCCACTCCCAACATCCATTTTTATTTCAAATGTAACTTAACCAAGATGATGATTCCTCTTTCAATATAAGGTAGACATCAGAAAGTACTATCGAGTTGCTATTTCTAATGGCACTTGTCATTTATAAGCCCGCTTGTCTAATAGTCACCGATTTGAAGCCGAATTTTTTTTTCTTCTCTGGTTTTTTCAGCATCGCCATCTAGGACCATGAGTTCAAGTTAGCTACTCACGTGTCACAACCTTTTTTACCGGGTGGGCTTCATTCATACATTTTATTCACTCAGCCACAGATCGTTATTTAGACTTAGATTAGAGAATGATCACCTCTGAACTAGTACTCCCTGTATTATTACTCTCGATTTAAAGGAATTTGGGGCCACCACAGATTCATAAGTGCACCAACCACCACCCTTCAGCCGGCAGGGTTCGAACTCGCAACCTAAGGGATACGGTCTGACGCCCTATCAACTAGGCCACTCGGTATGGAAACCATCGTTGAATTCCAAACATTTTTTTTTTACTTGCTCTTAAACGTGGTATTGAGAAAGAGATCAAAAGATCAAAAAACGAGAGCTCGAGATTTTGACGAACCTCCGTGTTTTTGGTCAATCTGAGTTCGAAAGACATACTTTTGGAAAATGTCCGTCCATCTGTCTACTTCTCTGTGACAAAATTAACTCAGATACACTTCGGGTGGGACAAAGGAAATTTAGTATTCTGTCTTTACACCAAATTTGTTGATTTCCATCGAATTTTGTGTAAAATCTGTTCAGAGAAAATCGTCCTATCCGACTAGTCAAAATAAGTTAAGACGTTGATTACAAAATGAAGAGAGCTATATCGGTGATATTAAATCGCAGATTTAACATCAATAGCATATACACTTGCTAAATTGTGATGCAAATCCAACCACCGACTGACAGTCTGTCCGTTTGCACTTTCAGTTTAGTTTAGTTAACGTCCCGTTGTAAAGCAACGCTAGGGGCCATTATGGGATGGACTTCTTAAATTTTAACCGCGGTCCGATGATAAGGACGGCACTTGAACTGGCACCCCCCTCTCCGCACCAATCCAATGGGAGAGCTTGCACTTTCAGAAACATGTAAACGCTATAACTCAAGAACGCAGGGACTTAAAAATATCAAAATTGGTATGAGATTTCATTTTACTAAAACAAACGAACTTTCGGTCATATCTTTGTTTCAATAGTTGAAAAAAAGCCGGTTTAAAACACTAATTCAGTTTTAGGATGTGATGAATAGCATGTCAGAGATTAATTTCAGAAGGTTACATGATGGATCCTGTAAAAATGATATTTTCCTGTCAAAAGTCAATACTTTGTAACTATTGCACTTCAAATACAAGGTGATCTCTCACCGGATGACGCTAGAGAGTTTCTATAACAATATATCCCATTGGTTCCCTATAATAATGTTTTTGCAACTAAATAATATTTAATGTAATCTAATTTAACATCTCTAGTAAACCTTATGTAAGCAATATGTTTCGGCATTCATCCTTTTACGATTTTTCTTCTTCTCATTTTTTTTTCAATTTCTACTAATTGTTGGGACACTTATTTATTTATATATCTTGCTCAAATTTTCAATAGTTAATAAAATACTTTTTATTCATCCACTCGAGTTCAAATACATTTTTTTAACTTGTAGAGGTTGACACTCGATGTTAATATGGGGTTTTTTTTCAAACATTAAGTAATTCATTTAATTGAATTAATTTGTAATATTTGAATAGAGTTTTAGAAGTTTGCAATGAAGGTTAAAATTGGCAAGCAATAACTCAATCAATAAAATGTGAGAATTTCAGTGTTTTTCACGTGAAGGTGAAGAATGCAAGTTCAATTCTTGCGAAAATCAAAATTGTTTTGATGCTTAATATATTTTTGAGGATTATTTCATAAAACGTAACGAAAATAATAAAAAAAACTTTGTTGACCTAAGCAGGAATTGAATATTTTTAAAAAACTACATTACTTGTTTCTTTTTACTATCACATTTCTAATTTTTATAAAGTTTTTGCGATAAACATGAAACTGCAATAACAACAAATTGAGTCTTCAATTTATTTTTTCCCTATTAGTTATCAAACCAGAGCATAAAAACAAGGTAATTAGTATAATTTATTTGGACTCGCAGCTTAGATTTAATAAAGTTAAAACTTATCTTCAAGTTTTTTTTTTTTTTCTTTATTGTTCTTGGCTCACCATTTCTCCCAAACCATCAAAGTCAACACCAAAACGCAACTCTCCCGAGCTATTAGGATTTCTTTTTTTCCACTAAACAGTTCACGCAGTTAAATTATTTTCGCTAATGAAGTCGCCTTTCATAAAAACCTGATTAGAGCGCAATTGAGCGAAAGCGAGGCAGGAATTCGAAGATGGAAACGCTTCCGGACAGATTGGATCTCTCTGAAAAGCTTGCTTCCTGCCTCGCTGATTGGACCTGGAAGCTGCAAGATATCTGCCACGTGACAACAAGGGACTAATTAAAGCCTGGCTAGAGCTAGATATCACCTCCTCCCCCTAAAGTTCCGTTTCAAACACGATGATGTTTTCTCCTAGTTAAGTTTAATTCCGTTCCGGCGTTAATTCGACGCTTTTGTTTGTTTTAGAGAAAAGCGTGATGTCCTGGACAGTGTTTTCGGTGTAATGGGGGGGTACTTTTTAGGGTGGGACTGCTCAGGACACTGAGCCATTAAATGCGAGTATCTCGGTTTCTGACATGGGCCAGTATTAAATGGGATGTTATTAGATTGTAAATTGGATTTTACGGTTCTCTGATGATGTCATTGATGATGTTTTATAATTACTCGGATTTTGAGAAGTTTTTTTTGCGAGGACTTGAAAAGAATTAAATAAACATGATAATTTACACATAAAATTTTACAAAATAATCTTGTTTTCATGTGAGAACGTGATGCTGCTTTTATTTGAGGTTTTTGGAGTCGCAAAAACTGAAGGCAACAAATGGATGAAGCATCAAAATGCGTAGGCAATAAACTGGCGATTTATTCTTTTTTTTTTAATCTTAGAGTCGACTTCACAATATAGCTTACAAAATATCCATCGTCTGCTAAAGTAGTTTTATTTTGGATCCGGCTTTCACAGTATAAATCTTTCATTATCTGTCGTCTGATAACAAATAAATTTGCCTGTCGTCATTTGCCTCGCTGAAATTAGAGTGTTACTGCTTAAATGGCTCAACGTTTTTCAAATAAACCAAACAGGTAAAAATATTGTTTGTTTAATTAGTAAAGATTGTTGGCCCTGGAATAATTTCAACTAAATAAAATAGGGTTCTTACGAATTGTCTTAATTAATTTGAATCATTAATAAGTTTTAACATGTTTGAAACAATCATGAGACTTCTTTATATGTCTGTCTCTCTCTCTCTTTATCTATATATGTATATATATATATAGAGAGAGAGAGAGAGATTGAGATTGAGAGTTTGCGATATTAAATTTCATTTTTCATTTTTTTACTAAAAATAATACAAAAAAGCTAAAGCCGTATTCTAACTGCTCAATTAAGTAATTGTGAAAATAATTGCTTTATAAAATAAAATTATAATAATTTGCCTAACTGATTCATTTTTTTCTAGTTAAATAAAAGAGAAAGATAATATTGAACTTTACAGAAAGTAGCAACTATAGCAATGAATGCAATTATTACTTTTAGGATAATTATAATAATGCAATTGATATAATTCAATATCGTATATAAAACATAAAATTCAATCGCTATAAGCAAGTAAAAAGGAAATATGAGGGAACCGTGTAATTTGAATATGATTTTTAAGACTACGAAATTGATTTCTTGAAATGTTTTTCATATCGTTGAAATGGCGTATTGACATTGAGTCTTAGTGGATTCTGAATACATTACAAATCGAAGATTTCCAACCTTAGCTTCAAGCTGTGTGACTATTTCGCGTTAAAAATAAAAATTACAGAAATGAAAGAAGAAATAATCTTGGAAATATCTTTTAGAATTTGAAATAGTTATCTTGTTTATCTAAGAATGATTGGAAGAATGATATTTTTTTCCTTGTCGGCAATGAATACATTCATTGAAATTGAAGGACATATAAAGAAGAAGCATAAATTTTATTTATTCTACTTTCATTATTCTATTCTACCAACAAATATTTATTTTAGATTTCTGTATTCTTTTAGGATTGTAAATGTTGGTGTAAAAGAAATTATTTATTGTATCTCGTGATTCGTTTCATATTCGTTCAGTTTAGTTTAGTTTAATTATATTAACGTCCCGTGTAAAGCAACGCGAGGGCTATTTTGGGACGGACCTCGTAATTTTGAACCACGTTAAAATGACGAGGACGACACCTGAACTGGCACCCCCCCTTTCCTCACCACGCCACACCAGCTGGAGGACATTTGGCCTGACAGATTTAACGTGCAACAGACCCCCTCACACGGCGGTTCTTCGGTGGAATCGAGTCACGAACCTGAGACCCTCCGGTTCCGAAGCCGAGACCTTACCACCGGGCCACCGCGGCCCTTCATATTCGTTCAGAATTCTCAAGTTTAATATCAGAAAATGTGATTTGAATATTTTCTTTCAAAATTGATTAAAGATAGAAAATATATGTATACCATAAAATCTTTAATATATTTGAAACTAGCCGCCTTTGGCGACCAGCTGGTTCGCCATGAATGATGCGTCCTATAATTTTTAATTAAGTCACATATACATTAGCCTTGAAGCAATTCCGGGCATTGATTGGCCTGAAATTAAAAATATTTTTTTCCGTGATGCTTCAATATTAAATGTGTTTTTTTAAAGAAAGCGAAAAAGGAAAAAAAAATATTGAATAAATGATATAGATGCTGCAAACGATTATAGAAATCTTGACTTTGCATTTATTTTTTTACAAACTATCACATTTTATAACGGAAAAAAAATATTAAATAAATGATACAGATATTGCAAACGATTATAGAAATATGCCATTAAGTCGGGATTTCAATGCATATCCTGTCTAAATTCGATCAGGTTTACCATAAATAAAGAAGATTTGTTGAATAAATGATTTAAATACTGGCAAACGATTATTTATTTTTTTAGAAAATATCACATTTTATGTTTCTTTTATTTTATCCAGTCACGTGCTAAAAGTTGCATTTCTTTAGATTTATTTTGCGATGATACTTTTTTTTTATTCGAACTTCCGGCATTCCTATATTTTATCCAGTCTTGTACTAAAAACATGGTTAAAATATTTCTTTAAATATTCGTTAAAAATAGAAACTTACTTCATAAATTAAAAAAAACTGATACCGTTAGAAAGCTAATTTTTTTATCTTTAAATTGATGTTAAAATCATGTTTGTGCTATAATATTTTCGGAAGTTAAAGTGGAAAAACGTCGAAATTTCGCTTAAATTTTAATTAATTAAAATTCTAATTAAAAATTCGAAAAAAGGGCTCCGAGGTGCACATTCCCAAGCTCCAAGGTATACATGTACCAAATTTGGTAGCTATAGGTCCAACGGTCTGGTCTGTAGAGCGCCAACACACACACACACACACAGTGAGCTTTATTATAAGTATAGATAGAAAATATATTTATACCATAAAATCTTTAATATAGTTGAAAAGACAATATTTTGAAAATTAAGATGGTACAAAATTCGTTGTAATCTAATACTTTCGGACGTTACTGCAAAAAACGCTTAAATTTTATACATGTTTAGTTAAAATTTGAATATTATAGGACTGGTTCACCTAAAACTTCCTCGCACTCTCTCTAATAAAACTATTACATCAGAGAAAGAGATTGCATTTACGTATATAAGCTTCGTACAATAGTTCTTTATTGAATCTGTTGCGTCTCCTTGGCGAGTTATTTGGCGGTTAACAGATGCGGTAAATAGATCCGAAAATATTTTTTATATATTAGTTTATTTTAAGATGCCTATAACCAACCCATAAGTGCAAGTAATAAGTAGTCAAAGTTTTATCGGAATTGGATGAGCTGTACGGCAGCTCATAAGAGACATGCAGACAAACATTCATTTTTATTTATATAGATTTTGGAAAATAGGAAAAAGCATTGTTTTTTGTTAAAAGAAACATCCTGTACTGTCTTTCCTTTAATATCCTGTATACAAAAGAATATTGCGGACATTGTAACTTCAATTGCTGTAACAAGACAACAAAGAGATTTCGCCTATTTCAATCATTTGATTTTGAGATACCACATTTTTCATGCGCAATCCGACATATGATGAACCCAAGTGGTGTTTGATTCAACATTTGATAGAAAGCTAACTGCAGACACCAAATCTGCATACCAATTTTTTTTATTTCAAAAATCAATAAAACACATTTAAATAATAAAGCATGGTATACCGCTGACGAGTTTTCTCGTATTTCGGGCGCAATCTGTTACCGTTCGTGAGGTTCCTCGTTTCAGTTTCGTCTCCTAAGGTGCATGATGATTATTCAAATAACATGCAATTTTCCCAAAGACGTGAGGTCTCTATCGTATACATTAAAGACTATTTATGTGGTATCTAATTCGTTAATAGCAACAAAGGCATAATAACTTTCAGAGTGCAATTAGATATCTCATTCCACAACTGTTGTGGTTGTTTCCAATGGCAGTTGTCATTGACGAGCCCGCTGATTGTTGTCAGCTATTTTGAGTCTAAATTAGCGTCCCTTGTTATTCAGTAGCGCCAACTAGGGCCAAAGAGTACGACTTAGCTATTTCATGCTTAACATTCACTAGCTCAACCCCTTTTTAAGGGCCGCAGTAACATGGTTGGTAGAGCGTCAGTCTCATAGCCAAAAGACAACAAGTTCTGTCCTCGTTTCGGCCAAAGACCGCCTTGTTGACTAATGGCAGTTGTGCTAATTACATACGCGGCTGCAAAGTACTCCAAGTTCCCACAACAAATTATACCTTAGGGGGTACTGAATCAGGGATGAGTCCGTCTCTTATTTGGATCTAAATTCTATCTTGCGGAGGGATGAATGTGCGTATAAATGAGTTCGACCCTTACTAAAAAAGTCTGTGTCGTGTGTGTTCTATCAAAGTCAGACTTTCACCTTAACGGTGCTTATTAAGAATGAAAGGCGCACACTTCTGCCTTAATTCGAAAGAGCTAATCTCATTCGGATTTGTATGACAAGAAGTATTAGACCGACCGATGGATTCCTTTTTACAAGGTAGCACATTCAGTCACACTACTCACAGATAGAACACAGAATAACAACCATGCCCGAACCGGAACTCGAACCCGGGAAGCCCCGAACACTAGGAAGGCATGCTACCCCTAAGCCTGGACGCCGCATTCAACAATTAACAATCCAAATAGGAAATGAATGCCCGTGTGTACGCTTCTACTTATATGGTCTCCATGGCAAGGTAGAAAATTTTCTAGAAGAATCTATGGATCTTGGCTCCTATTTCAGATATTGTCACGATGTACTTTCACGAACCTTAATTTTCATCATCAAATGTGTCTCCAAGGGCGGTTGTTGATGTTTTTACTTCCACTCAGCACTCTTACCTGGCATTCATTCATTAAGAATATCGGAATATTTGTTAAATACCTAATGGCAGCAGTTACATTAGGGCAACAACATTATAGATTCGGGACAATTTACATTTTCTTGCAGAAGAGTATCTTATCTTTTATAAAATAGCCTCATAATATTTTGCTGGGTTTAACTATATTAAGACTTTGTTTCTGCACAATGAAAGGACGTACAGCAGTGTACGAGTTCGAATCTTAGCTGTCTCGTCTTTCCTCCAAATTTGCATATTTAGCGTTCGAATCATAATTCGTTTGTTCCAGAATCTTAAGTGGAATTAAGTTCCCAGAATTTGAGCCTTTCGTTTCGCAGACGAGATTTTACCACAAGGCGTCTGCGGTTCCAACTCACAATAGAATTCGGAATTCTATCTCGTGCAATACAATAGCTTAATTCGTGAATCGATCACAGACGAAATTTTCGCTGACGAGTACTTTATTAGTCACTTGTTACAGTGATTATTCTTATGCATTATTGTTAGATAGAAGAATTACTGATAATAATGGAAATAAGAAACTTGTACATTCATGAGTTCTCAAAAGCGTATAATCCTTGAACAATTCAAACCACACAATACTTGTATTTAAGTAACGAAAAACTGTAACAGAAAATTTCTACGATTTTATTAAAAGCCCGTTTTATGAGGTTATTGTCATTTTTTCCTCACAGAATTTCATGGTTTAAAATATATTTTTTAATTTCTTAAGTTTTTTTTTTTTTTTAGTTTTAGTATAATTTCAGAAACATTATGCTTAAAATTTACAGATTTTACGTAAAATATATTTTTGTATTTTGTCACTCAGTGAAAGAACTCATTCTAAAATATCTCTGTTGTATTCATTTATCTATTTGAATAGACTAAAAGTGAAAGAAAATGTCTGTCATTTTATTAAAATTCCCATTTAATGAGGTTATTAAACGGGACTTTTTTTTGTTTTTGCTTCTATGATTTTAAGGTTTAAACTAGCTATTTAAATTCCTTCTTTTAATTCAAAAATATGTGAACAAAATAGAATAATTTCAGAAACATCATGCTTTAAATTTAAGGTTTTTACACAAAATATTTTTCTTATTTTATTACTCTGTGAAGAATTCTTTCTATAATATCCCTGTTGTATTCATTCTTCTTTTTGAATAGACAAGAAAATGTTTCTCATTTTATTAAAACTTCCATTTTATGAGTTTAATGAAAAGATTTTCCTCTCATATTTTCAAGGTTTGAAATAGAGATTTAAAATTTTTGAGTTTTTAAATCAAAAAATACATGAACAAATTAGTATAATTTCAGAAACATTATGCTTAAAATTTACAAATTTTACGTAAAATATATTTTTGTATTTTGTCACTCATTCTAAAATATCTATGTTGTATTCATTCTTCTATTTGAATAGACTAAAAATCAGTGACAAAAAATCTATCATTTTATCAAAATTCTCGTTTTATGAGGTTATTGGAATTTCTTCCTCTCTTATAACTTCAAGGTTTAAAATAGATATTTAAAACCTTGTAAAATATATATTTCTTTTAACTTAGTATGATATATGTTTTCTTAATTTTTTAATTCAAAAATATGCGAACAAAATAGTATAATTTTAGAAACATTAAGCTGTAAATTTAACGGTTTTAAATCAAATATTTTTCTTATTTTATTACTCTGTGAAGAATTCCTTCTGTTATTTAACAAAAATGAATAAAAGAACTGTGTGTTATAAATACTACTTTTAAGCAGTAAAAGCAAGCAAATGTAAAATGTATATATGATTCAAGTTAGAAGTGGTACATTTAAAAAAAAAACGCCAACATCCTTAAGGAACCGAGTCATGAATTTTTCACAAAATATTAATACATTCCAGATTACAAAACGAATATATCATACATTCTAAATAGAAAGCTTTCTAAAAAACGAAACAAGCAACATCAGATTGTTTTGAGTATTTTGAAATATGTGCATATCTTCTGAAGTCTCTTCTTAGAGAATAAAATTAAGGCGTGTTTTCTGTTTTTTGTGCCAGGCGGTCTTTACGAAACACTTTTCAGAAGCATGTTCAGGAAAAGCGGGGGTTCGGAATATCTCTTATTCATTGAAAGGGCCCCAACGGCTTTCGTGCCGCTCTTTTCATTCATTTATCTTTTTTTAGACCTCTTGCGAATTTTCGTTGCATTCTCCGAGATGATATTCATCCTTTTGTTGGAGCAACGTAATATTTCGTCTACAGACCTCCATGGATATCATTCAATTTTAGACAAAAAGGACAAGAACACACTTGGAGGTAGAGTGAAGGTTATTCTGAACATGAGGTCCCTTTTGTATTACATTCTGAAATGGAAAATTGAAATAATTTGAGCTGGAAAATATATATATGTATATGAAGAAATTTCGCTAATGCCGGCATCCTGGCATAGGGGTAACGTATCTTCCTCGTGATCTTGGCGGTCAGGGTTCAAATCCCGGTTTGGGCATGCTTTTTCTGTCTGTGAGATGTATGAATAACCCCCCCTGTAAAAGGGGGTTGTGCAAGATAATGTGTGTGACACCTTCAATTGAGCTAGATGTTAGGCTTCTACCCTCTGGGTGCTCAGGGGCCTTTACCCTCAGAAGCTACTGCACCCCCTTTCCGTGGAAACACGAACACGACATTATCATCATCAATTTTGCTATTATTTGTACCTTCTGCTATACCAAAAGAAGTTGCACATAGTAGGACATTTCTAACAAAGAATGGTATAAATTTTATTGATTTAGTAGCATCATAAACATGTTACGATTTGGTGATAGCTAAGATCGAACTAGTGATCTTATGGTTCGTAGCCATATAACATGAGCACAAGACTAAAAGTGAAAATAGACTTACACATAGGCATTTTTTGTTCGGGGAGCCAGCCCCTCGATGTACTATAGGCCAACGTCTTTTGACAGATCAACACATTCTGATAGAGTGCCCACGTGTTGATTCTCAACGAATTCAATGTTTTCATTCCACTCATTTTGTTTTAAAAGACATCCTTCATAATGTGCCACATCCTCAATTTTTTACTTTTTAAAAAATGATTGGTTCTTTTACCTTATTTAAGTATTTTTTCATTATCTTTTAATGCTTAAAATTTATATAACAGCTTATTTATGCATATACTTTTTAATCTTGAATAGAATTTTAGAGCAGAGTTATTGATTAACCTTTTAAAATATGACCATGCTATTTTCTATGAACCATATGTTTACATGTACCTTGTCGTTGGCGCTGCAAAATAAGAAGTAGTTTTAGCGCAAATAAACTTTCAAACTCAAGGCTATACCAAAAATATAAAGATAAGATAATGTAATACAATACTGCACAAAAAAATTGAAATCGAGTTGAATTTCTTACTTCCCTGTGTTCAAAAAACACATTTCCAGCATTACGTCCGTTTCTCTATGAATACGATAATTAAGGATGGCTGAAATTCAGTTTATGTACCTACCAAAATTACATATATTTTTCAAATTTTATTTCAATACCCAGATTGCGTAGCATTTTTTTTTTTTTCAAATTTTGAAATTTCAAGTGACCTTGATAACTTCGAAATTAAAAAAAACTGGTTAATTAAAATTTGGTACACAGGTTTAGAATATACAATGTACATTCTTATTATCGGTCTGTACTCTTGCATATACTTAATGCAATAACTGATCAACTCCATTATTTATATCTCTGTTATTCTGTATGTCATTTTATGCTATTGTCCATGTATAACTTTATTTAATTGTCAAATTTCAGTTACAATGTGTCTGGAAAAAGCATCCAAAATTCCGTATCCACACGAATTATTTCACTCAGATCTATATTTTCTCAATTTTATTCGCCAATTTCATACAAAATTTTTATGACTTTACTCAAGATCTCTAATTTTGTAAGGAGAGAAATGTATAACGTCCTTATTAGAGCATGAGAAAGGAAGTTTCGGAGAGACAAATCTTGTTGATTCATTTTTATTTTCTTGTATACAAAGAATAAAAAGTATTGTATTCGTCAAAAATCCGAATTCGAATTTTTATTGAGTAAAAAAGAGCCTGCTTTCAAAGAAGCATCCATAATAATAGTGCAATATCGGTAGAAGCAGGTAAAAAATATTATTTAAAGATGTTGAATATTATCATTTATACTTTATTCATTGCCTGCACGGTTTAGAAAGTTCAATTATTCATTGAGCGCGCGAGCTTCAAAACTCCCTAACCTAATTCAATATCATGTTCACACATGATAACATATTCCCTTCTTAATCATAGCTATTATATGCTAATACTCCTTATATCGCGTGTAAATTTGTTTGTTTTTATCTGACATGTCCTGATGTTTAATTTTTTCAATTGAATTCCTAAAATATTTTTGCATATATCCATATTTTTGTCTTCCCTCAATGCTGCAAATTCATACCCAAAATTTCTCCCAAATCAAAACAAATTGTATATTTTTGTGTTTCTTTTTTTTTTTTTTTTCAATCCATTATATCTTTACGAAATTGAATTTTCAGGAATGGAAAATTGAATTTTCAGGAATTATTATTTTTAAAAAATATGGAACACAATGGCAACTTGAAATTGACTCATTCTTGTGGTTAAAGAACGTAGGAATATCGAAATAGATTGCGATGAAATAGGATAAATCGATAAATAAATCGTTATCTATGATAAACATGAATATTTGCTGTCAAGTATGGTTATACCCTAAGTAGGCATAGCATGCTTACACGAAGTAATGTAAAAATTTCTTTTGAAACTATAATTGAATGATATATTGGGTCGTTCGGAAAGTCATTTCGTATTTTTGTGTCAAAATGAAAAGAAATTTTCGTTTAATGAATAAATTATTTATTAAATTATAAAATTGCCATTCTGGTCTAATACCTTTTGCCATATTTTTGGTAGTAACATGATTACACGCTCATAAAAGTTTTGGTCTTTGCTGTAAAAAAAAACTGATCGAGGTGGTTTTTGGCCTCCTCATTTGAAGGAAAAATTTTGCAAATCAGTTCTGGTACTGATGTACTGTTAACACATCTTCTCCACACATATTGGCTAATTTATTTCTGGCTTGAAAAGCATTTTTACCTTTTATAGCAAAAAAGAAAAAAATGACGAAAATGCTGTTTATTGCTCTCCATATTTAAAAGGGCACCATCCAAAAACTACTGCGAAGAATCAGCTGCACTTTTTCACACTCAAGCCTTGCTATATCAGCTCTTAAAACATAAAATGATTTTGCGGTTTAAGTATGAAATTGGGTGCGAAAAATGCAATTAAATCCTTTGTCAGGAAAAAACGAAATTACTTTCCGAACAACCTAATAATTCAAATATTTTATACTTTGACTCAAGACGCATCATATCATACCATATACAATATCATAATTTTCAATCAGTATGTGATTTTATAATGATGCATATGATTTTCATTCTTATTCATGTAATACAAGATTTTAAGCTGTTGAGCATCTGTATGAAGAATATTTCTTTCATACGAATACTCAATAGCTTAAAATAACATGTAAAATGTTTCTTTCATAACCTATACACAAGGCCAGTATAAAATCTTCTATATTTATATATCGGAAAACATTATCATTATTTCTGAACTAAAATTACCATACATTCCATGTTTATATGTATTTTGAAATCACTGAAAAGTATGTTTATGAATGACAGTTTATTTTTATTATAATAAATTAAAGCCCTTTTATTACTTTTTTTCATATTCCAAAATATTTTTCACGACTTTATCCACGCATCTAAGGATTTCCGCGCATCTGAATTCCTCGCATTCTTTGAATGAATTCAAGCGCCGCCTTTTTTTATTCTCTTTTATTCTTTTATCCTTCAATGGATATGTTCAGAATTTCCTTTCCTTTCCTTCTCGAAGATCATATCATATCTTTCTCTTACGCCGTGTAATATTCCTCCTGGAGACTTTTATCCGCATATTTCAATTTCAAACATAAGGGCATAGTAACACCTAGAGGAAGGTGCAAAAGCTTCTTTTTTTTCATTTGGCATGGATTCTTTATCGCATAAAATTGAGAAACTGTGAATCGAAATTTTTTCCACAAAAGAAATAGATTTCGGAGCATTTCTAGATTTTTGTTATTCGATCCTGATGTTTTCAATGTTTGAGAATTGCAGCGAGAAGGGTTGTAGAAAATTTTAGATCAATTGTTATGATTTGCAATTAATATTTGTCAGAGGTCTTTTTCCGTTGTTCTTGAAATTCAGTTTTTTATTCGATATTTTTCAAGCTATTTCCGTATTTTTTCTTGTCAGTACAGCTTCCTGAATAATTTTATATCCATTCCCCCCTTTTATTTCCCTTTTAGAGAATTAAAGGTGTGAATAATTGAAAAAAATATTTAGATTTCCTTTAGCATTAAATAGCACGTAAAATGTTCCTTTCATATCATATACACAGAGACAGATAAATTTTTCTATGTTTATATCGGATGCCATTTATGCCTGAGTATATGCCTGATTGTTATTTTTACATAAAAACAATCAGGCATATACTCAGATTTTTATTAAATTTAAAAATTCTTACTTAAAACTCCTATTTAGAAAAAAATTCACAGCCCAATTGATACCAATCTAACGCTCATATCATCAGGTTATTCAGGACTATGAAATATTTAGAAGTCATAATCTCGATGAACCAAATGATCACCAAAGGTGGTTAAAATTTCAGAGCGTTAGAATAATATATTTTTTTTTTTTTCGTTATTTATAAATTGAACTCCGTTATTAATATTTTGGATAGAAATAAACTTATTTCTTAATCCTGGAACTAAAATATATATTTCTTAAGCTACATTATAACTTTAGAAAAAATCGTTAGTAAATTTCTAAATTAGAAAGTAAATCAAACAGTAGTAAATTAGTTAGTTAAAATTAGTAAATTAACTTTTTTTAACTCTTCCAGCTAAATATTTTTCTCAATTTTGAAAATCCTTTTGACCTTTAACTGGAATATTTTTAGATCATAGGTGTTTGTGTTTTCCAATATGTTTTATGCAAACACTGAAAAGAATATCTAGTTAATAACATTTTTCAAATAATTCCATCTCTAAAGCAGTCTCATGTGGTAAACCATAAATAATAAAATTCATGTTTTCCATGAAACTAATATTTACGTTTCCCAAAAACTTCAAAACGGCTTGAGAAATCAAAATATTTATTTCTTACAAATATTAGCAGTATTCACGTTGCAAATTGAAGGGGGGGGGGGTCGCATTTTTGAAATAAGACAGAACTCTTTCTGGGAAGTTAAACAAACAAATACATACATAACCCCTTTAAAAATGTTGAAAATATATGCATATGAACTGCAACCAGCTTCTCAGTGAATAGAATTAAGGCCTGTTTTCAACTTCTTCTTGCAAAACGTTTTCCTCGGGAACACTTTTGCATATGCTTATTCAGGAGAGTTCGGAAGTTCTTGAATATCCTGCATTCATTGAACGAATTCCAGGAGCTTTTTTTGCTTTTTATTCATTTATCTTTTTCAGAAGCCTCGCAAAGTTTCACGCTCTCTCTGAGATGATATTCATCCCTTCTTTGAGTCATGTAATATTTCGTCTTGAGACTTCTATCTATATCTTTCAATTTCGTACAAAAGGACATAAGGACACCTGGAGACCGGAGGAATTTTCATCGGGACATGAACTCTCTGTTCGTATGAAATTCCGAAATGAAATGGAAAAAATTTATTCTTTTTTTTTTTCCTTTATAGCAAATCTTATTTCAGGATATCTTTCAAATCATATCAATTTTGTTTTTATATTTTGTGTGAGCTATTCTGTGTTTGAAGGGAATAGGAAAGAACAGTTAAGATAATATTAATTTATAATAAAATGAATTCTTCTTATTTCACGATTTTTCGGAATATTCAAAAGATATTTGAAATTTCATTCCTATGATT
>JAPMOQ010022749.1:461345-478673 GCA_026543055.1 Argiope trifasciata | reverse complement strand
TGTCGAGCTCATCAAATGTTTTAACTGAATTTGCACTATGATGCACTCCAACAACCTTAAAGACATTCAGTAATCTTAAAAAACCTTGGTTAAAATGTATTACAGACATAAAAATCCGAAATCTGAAGATTCAGAGCTCAACAAAGACATCTTTTGGTACAAATTTCCACAAAACACAGCTAAAGCTCTCATTGTCATAATGTGTTTTTCTGTGCCAAGCATTTTCCTTATTTAAAACGAAATTTGTGTTTATAAAAATTTTTAACATGTTTTTTTGCCTGTAAATCGGTACTTCCGGTTATTTGAATGCCCACTTCCGGTTTAGCGATCATTACGAAAATATTAATATCTTGACTTCTAATCCCCATACAGACAAAAGTAAACCTGTTTTGGATTGCTCAAAGACTGATCTATCCAATAAAATAATTCTTGGAAAATTTCTTTTTTTTTCGGAAAATCGACCTTTTCAACGTGTTTGGATACCTTAAAATATCTTCCTAAGTTTCGAAATGGATAAAATAGTGTTTACAATTTTTTTACAAAAGCATTGAAATGTGAATTATGTAAATATAAAAATTCAATGTAGCTTTTCAAAGAATGAACTTAAAAATATTAAGAATAAACTATTTAATATTTTCATTAAATGTAACTGTTTCAATTTAATCACTAACTTAATTAAATATGAAGAATTTTTATTTCAAACCTTCAAATTATTTGTTAGCAAAATGTGCAGAAAATTTATTTATTTATTTATTATTATTTTGAGCATACAAACTATTTTTGAAGTTCATTTAATTTCATATCCCGATCATATTTAGTCACAGAAAAGTAGAGGTTTCTTTTTTTAAAATATTCGTGGGTCGAGAATATTTTAATAAATATTTACAATAAGATCATTAACAGCCTAAAAACTTACGTTCACTAATTTATTTTATTTTTCAGCAATCTCTATCTTGATTATAGAAATATTGATTCAGTTCTTCTAATTTTATTTAACAAATAAGATATTCGAACATTCTAGAGAGGAATTCAAATGTTTGATAGAGAAGATCAAAAGGTATAAAATTTGAAAGAGACCATGTTGTTGACAAAGATGCTTATTAAAATAAATAGAAAAAAAATACATGTAACCCATATTCTGAGAATTAGTTCAAATTTGGGGGGGGGGGCGGATTCAAAAACGTTTTATAAACACTTTATGAAGCTGTTTATAAAGACATATCAAAGAATTTCACGGAATTCGAACAACTTAATTAAAATGTAACATTCGAGAGTGGGCAAAAAGTCATACCGCCGAACAGTACACTTTTATCTTAGTCATGATTTCATCTTCTTAAAATATATCACTTATCTGAAAAAAAATTATTTATTTTAAATTAATATTTTAATCAATGAAATTACTTTCGACAGCATTTTATATAATTTGGTTTGATTACTGAAACCTGTACACAAAACTTCAAAAAGTATAAAATGTTTTCATAAAATTATGGGTGTTTAATCTTTAGTTGTTACATTTCAAGTTTCAAAAGATAATTTGGGAGCTGTTTTTCACATTTGTTATAAGTATAAAGAAATTATTGAAAGTGTAAGGGAATATAAATTATAAAGAAGTTGTAGTCTTCGAAAAATTCATTCTCAAGATTTTGACGAATTTCTGCTCTTCAAGCTTTTCTATGTTAGAAAAACACATTTTTGACATTATTTTTGTCTGTCTGTAAACACAATATTCAAAAGCACTTTCAGCTAGATATACGAAATTTGATAAATGAACATTTACACGAAATTCGTAGTTTTCTATCAAAATTTGAGCAAATTCCCTTTATAGGAAGTCTGTGTCCTTCTACCTGTTCAAGTGAGCCTTATAAGGAAAAAATTGAGCCAATCCCCTTTAGAGGAAGCATGTATTCTTCTAACTTTTCAAGAACAATTAAACTTTATAAGTAAAAAAGGAACTTTATGAGTAAATAAAACTGAGCAAAATCCCTTCGGAGGAAGTTTGTGTCCTTCTAGCTGTTCAAGTGAGTTTTATAAGTAAAAAAAAATTGAGCAAATTTTCTTTAGAGGAAGTATGTATCCTTCTAGCTGTTCAAGTAGAAGTTAGCTTTATAAATAAAAAAATGAGCAAATTCCCTTTAGATAAAGTCTGTCCTCTTCTTGCTGTTCAAATACAAGTGAGTTTTATAAGTTAAAAAAAACTAAGAGCCGAGTAAATAAAATCTGGTAAACAGTTTTAACTTCTAAAATTTGCATTTTTATTAAATTTTGGCAAATTTCTAAGAAGACTGATAAATGTTGTCTGTACTTTCGCATGCATATAAACGCAATAAATCATAAATGCATTGACTTAAATCAATGTAATTTTGTACCTCATCATGTAACTTTATCTGCAGTTCCGCTTCAAATATTGGTTTCAATCGGTCCGCAAAAAGGTGTCTAACATACATATACGCATTATAGTGCTAAATTCATGCCAAAGATTCATATATTTTGTTACTATTGTTCATCAGTATCATCCAAAGCATTTGTGGCATTACCAAAGTTCACGATTCTTTGCGGAATTGAAAAAAGAGATGAAACTTTTATAATACAGTGTGGAAGAAAGATTCTAGGAAAAAAATTCTCTAAGCATATTAAGATTTTTATTGCATTTTCTCACTATTCCGAATAAGCCACTCGCAGCATCCATTTTTAATTTAAATATAACTAAACCAAGATGATGATTCCTCTTTCAGTATCAAAAAGATACCATCATCATCGATACCAAAAAGATACCATGTCCGCTGTTGTTTCTAGTGGCACTTGTCATCGACAAGCCCGCTGTCTAATAATCAGCGATTTGAAAGTGAATTTTTTTGTGTCTCCCGTTTTTTCAGTATCGCCATCTAGGGTCATAAGTACAAGTTAGCTACTCACGCGTCACAACATTTTTTACGGGTTGGACTTCATACATGCATTTTATTCACTCATCCTCAGATCGCAATTTAGACCTGAATCCGAGAACAATCATTTATAAACTTGTCCCCCTAGTGTTATTACTCTCGACATGAAGGACTTTGTGATAACCACAGATTTATAGGTGTGCCAATCACCACATGCGCGAATATCTTCAGCCGGCAGGGTTCCAACTCGCAACCTAAGAGATGAGAGTCAGACACCCTACCGACAAGGCTACCGAGGTATTAGATGAAGTCGTTAAATTCCAAACACTTTTTTACTTTCTCGTATGCGAAGTATAGAAAAAGCATAGCAAGCATCAAAAAAACGAAAGCTCCAGATTTTGACGAATTTCCATGTTTTAGATCATCCCAAGTTCGAAATACAAATTTTCGGAAAATTTCCGTCTGTATATCTACTTAACTGTGACAAAGATAACTCAGAAACGCTTTGGTTAGGCGAATGGAATTTGGTATCCTGTCTTTACACCAAATGTGTTGATTTCTGTCAGATGTTAAGTAAAATCTTTTCAAAGGAAATCATCCTTGTCGGCTGTTCGAATATAAATCAACACGTTGACTACAAAATGACTATAAATTATTACAAAGTGACTATAAATTATTACAAAATGACTACAAAACTACGCTGGATCGATGAAATAAGCAACACAGATTTAACTTCAACCAGCGGGTGACCGATCTCCGCTCGGAGAAAACAGGTATCGAAGCTAACTCGGAGGTTTAAATTTTCAATTGTGATTTATCAAAACAATACATGCCATAAGAAAATTTGTGAAACCATTGGTGAAAAGATAACCGGTTAAACCTCTGCCTTTCATCGTCCACCAGCGATGTCATGTCTTGATGTTCCATTGGAAATCCCCATCTGCACTGTTCTCTTCCATGTTTGCTGACCATGCACGGAGCGCTTGGGCTCATATCACCACACGGGTTATGGATCATCCATTTCGAGATCAGTTCCTTGAGTTCCGGATCATCTTCTGGAAACTTCATTAGTTCTCCATATTGGCTATAGATGGCAGCACGTTATCGCTAGAAACCTATTAGCCATTATGGCGAACTAATAAAGTTTGAAAATATCCTATCTGTAACTCCGAACTGCTCGACCGTAGCGCTTCAAAACCTGCGCCAATCGATTCCTCGTGGCCAAAAACCCCAGACCCCCAAGTTTACCGGAGTTTATTAATTCTGGGGCGATTTTCGACTTGGCAACCATTCCTCGTATTATAGTATAAGATAGAGTAGACACTTGCTAAATTTTGATCAAAATACAACTACAGGCAACCTGTCTGTCGATTTTCCACTTTCAGTTTAATTTAGTTATATTAACACCCTGTTGTAAAGCAACAATAAGACCATTTCAGGATGGATCTCCTAACTTTCAACCGCTGTTTTGAAAATACTTTTTATTCATCAACCCGAGTTCAAATACATTTTTTTTTAATGTGTAGTGAATGACACCCGATTTTAATACGGTTTTTTTAATTAATTCATTCATTAAATTTAATTATTTTTTGATACTTTAAATACAGTTTTAGCAATTTGTAATGAAAATTGAAATAGACAGCCAGTAACTCAATCGGTTTAAATGCGAGGATTTCAGTATTGTTCACGTGAAGGTGAAGAATGTGAGCTCAACTCTTGCGAAAATCAATCAATAATTTTTTGATACTTAATAATAATTTTGATAATTATTTAATAAAAAGCAACGAAAATAAAAAAAAATTCTTTGTTGACCTAAGTAGTAATTGAATGTTAAAAAAATTATATTAACTTTTTCTTTTTACTATCACATTTCTATTTTTTATAAAGTTTTTTGCGATAAACATGAAACTGCAATAACAACAAATTAAGTCTTCAATTTATTTTTTCCCTATTAGTTATTAAACCAGAGCATAAAAACAATGTACTTAGTATAATTTATTTGGACTCGCAGCTTAGATTTAATAAAGTTAAAACTTATCTTCATTTTTTTTTTAAGTTTTTTTTTTTCTTTATTGTTTTTAGCTCACCATTTCTCCCAAACCATCAAAGTCAACACCGAAAATGAACGAAACCCTCCCGAGCTATTAGGATTTCTTTTTCCCACTAAACAGTTCACGCAGTTAAATTATTTTCGCTAATGAAGTCGCCTTTCATAAAAACCTGATTAGAGCGCAATTGAGCGAAAGCGAGGCAGGAATTCGAAGATGGAAACGCTTCCGGACAGATTGGATCTCTCTGAAAAGCTTGCTTCCTGCCTCGCTGATTGGACCTGGAAGCTGCAAGATATCTGCCACGTGACAACAAGGGACTAATTAAAGCCTGGCTACAGCTAGATATCACCTCCTCCCCCCGACCAAATTCTAAAGTTCCGTTTCAAACACGACGATGTTTTCTCCTTGTTAAGTTTAATTCCGTTCCGGCGCTAATTCAACGCTTTTGTTTGTTTTAGAGAAAAGCGTGATGTCCTGGACAGTGTTTTCGGTGTTATGGGGAGGGTCCTTTTTAGGGTGGAACTGCTCAGGACACTGAGCCATTAAATGCGAGTTTCTAGGTTTCTAGCATGGGCCAGTATTAAATGGGATGTTATTAGATTGTAAATTGGATTTTACGGCTCGGTGATGATGTCATTGATGATGTTTTATAATTACTAGGATTTTGAGAAGGGTTTTTTTTTGCGAGGACTTAAAAAGAATTAAATAAGCATGAGATTTTACATACAAAATATTGCAAAATAACCTGGTTTTTATCGTGTGGGAACATGATATTGCTTTCGCTTGAGGTTTTTAGAGTCTCAAAATGTGAAGGCAACAAATTGATGAAGCCTGAAAATGCGTGGACAATAAATTGCCGATTTCTCCTTTTTTTTTAAAAAAAAAAATTTTTTAAGTCGACTTTCATTATATAGCTTTTGAAATGTCTGTTGTCCGCTAATATAGTTTTATTTTGGAATCTGCTTTCACAATATAGCTTTTCCAATATCTATCGTCTGCTGTTGTAGTTTTCCTCTCGGAAATCACAGTGTTATTGTCTAACTTGCACAAAGTTTTTTTTTTTTTTTTTTTTTTTTTTTAAAGCTACGCAAGTAAAAATACTGTTTGTTTGATCGATAAAGATTATTTGTTCTGGAATAATTTCAACTAATTAAAAATTAGAAAGATTATCCTTACGAATTGTCTAAATTAATTTAAATCATTAGCCAGTTTAAACCTCTTTGAAACAATCACGACACTTCTTTATAGGTCTCTATCTCTCATTTTTCCTTTTTTTACTAATCATAATACAAAAAAAAAAAAAAAAAACTAAAGCCTAACCACACTGCTCAACTAAATCAGATGTCATATAAAGGAAGTGTGAAAATAATTACTTTCTAAAATAAAATTACAATAATTTGCCTAACTGTTTCATTTTTTTCTAGTTAAATAAAAAAGAAAGATAATATTGAACTTTACAGAAAGTAACAACTATAGCAATGAATGCAATTATTACTTTTAGGATAATTAAAATAATGCAATTGATATAATTCAATATCATATATAAAACAAAAAATTCAATCGCTATAAGCAAGTTAAAAGAAAATATGAGGGAACCGTGTAATTTGAATATGATTTTTAAGACTACGAAATTGATTTCTTGAAATGTTTTTCATATCGTTGAAATGGCGTATTTACATTGAGTCTTAGTGGATTCTGAATACATTACAAATCGAAGATTTCCAACCTTAGCTTCAAGCTGTGTGACTATTTCGCGTTAAAAATAAAAATTACAGAAATGAAAGAAGAAATAATCTTGGGAAATATCTTTTAGAATTTGAAATAGTTATCTTGCTTATCTAAGAATGATATTTATTTTCTTGTCGGCAATGAATGCATTTATTGAAATTGAAGAACATATAAAGAAGAAGCATAAATTTTATTTATTCATTATTCTATTCTACAAACAAATATTTATTTTAGATTTGTGTATTCTTTTAGGATTGTAAATGTTGGTGTAGAAAGAAATTATTTATTGTATCTCGTGATTCGTTTCATATTCGTTCAGTTTAGTTTAGTTTAGTTTAATTATATTAACGTCCCGTTTAAAGCAACACGAGGGCTATTTTGGGACGGACCTCGTCATTTTGAACCACGGTCAGATGACGAGGACGACACCTGAACTGGCACCCCCCTCTCCACACCACGCCACACCAGCTGGATGACATTTGGCCTGACAGATTTAACGTGCAACAGACCCCCTCACACGGCGGTTCTTCGGTGGAATCGAGTCACGAACCTGAGACCCTCCGGTTCCGAAGCCGAGACCTTACCACCGGGCCACCGCGGCCCTTCATATTCGTTCAGAATTCTCAAGTTTAATATCAGAAAATGTGATTTGAATATTTTCTTTTAAAATGGATTAAAGATAGAAAATATATTTATACCATAAAATCTTTAATATAGTTGAAAAGACAATCTTTTGAAAATTAAGATGGTGCAAAATTAGTTGTACTCTAATATTTTCGGACGTTACTGGAAAAAAAGCTTAACTTTTATACATGTTTAGTTAAAATTTGAATATTATAGGACTGGTTCACCTAAAACTTCCTCGCATACTCTCTAATAAAACTATTACATCAGAGAAAGAGATTGCATTTACGTATATAAGCTTCGTACAATAGTTCTTTATTGAATCTGTTGCGTCTCCTTGGCGAGTTATTTGGCGGTTAACAGATGCGGTAAATAGATCCGAAAATATTTTTATATATTAGTTAATTTTAATAGGCTTATAACCAACCCATAAGTGCAAGTAATAAGTAGTCAAAGTTTTATCGGAATTGGATGAGCGGTACGGCAGCTCATAAGAGACATGCAGACAAACATTCATTTTTATTTATATAGATTTTGGAAAATAGGAAAAAGCACTGTTTTTTGTTAAAAGAAACATCCTGTACTGTCTTTCCTTTAATATCCTGTATACAAAAGAATATTGCGGACATTGTAACTTCAATTGCTGTAACAAGACAACAAAGAGATTTCGCCTATTTCAATCATTTGATTTTGAGATACCACATTTTTCATGCGCAATCCGACATATGATGAACCCAAGTGGTGTTTGATTCAACATTTGATAGAAAGCTAACTGCAGACACCAAATCTGCATACCAATTTTTTTTTTATTTCAAAAATCAATAAAACACATTTAAATAATAAAGCATGGTATACCGCTGACGAGTTTTCTCGTATTTCGGGCGCAATCTGTTACCGCTCGTGAGGTGCCTCGTTTCAGTTTCGTCTCCTAAGGTGCATTATGATGATTCAAGTAACATGCAATTTTCCCAAAGACGTGAAATCCCTATCGTATACATTAAAGACTATTTATGTGGTATCCAATGTGTTAATAGCAACAACGACATAATAACTTTCAGAGTGCAATTAGATATCTCATTCCACAACTGTTGTTTCCAATGTCAGTTGTCATTGACAAGCCCGCTGATTGTTGTCACCTATTTTGAGTCTAAATTAGCGTCCCTTGTTATTCAGTAGCGCCACCTAGGGCCAAAGATTACGACTTAGCTATTTCATGCTTAACATTCACTAGCTCAACCGCTTTTTAAGGGCCGCAGTGACATGGTTGGTAGAGCGTCAGTCTCGTAGCCAAAAGACAACAAGTTCTGTCCTCGTTTCGGCCAAAGACCGCCTTGTTGACTAATGGCAGCTGTGCTAATTACATACGCGACTGCAAAGTACTCCAAGTTCCCACAACAAATTATACCTTAGGGGGTACTGAATCAGGGATGAGTCCGTCTCTTATTTGGATCTAAATTCTATCTTGCGGAGGGATGAATGTGCGTATGAATGAGTTCGACCCTTACTAAAAAAGTCTGTGTCATGTGTGTTCTATCAAAGTCAGACTTTCACCTTAACGGTGCTTATTAAGAATGAAAGGCGCACACTTCTGCCTTAATTCGAAAGAGCTAATCTCATTCGGCTTTGTATGACCAAGAAGTATTAGACCGACCAATGGATTCCTTTTTACAAGGTAGCACATTCATTCACACTACTCACAGATAGAACACAGAATAACAACCATGCCCGAACCGGAACTCGAACCCGGGAAGCCCCGAACACTAGGAAGACATGCTACCCCTAAGCCTGGACGCCGCATTCAACAATTAACAATCCAAATAGGAAATGAATGCCCGTGTGTACGCTTCTACTTATATGGTCTCCATGGCAAGGTAGAAAATTTTCTAGAAGAATCTATGGATCTTGGCTCCTATTTCAGATATTTTTACGATGTACTTTCACGAACCTTAATTTTCATCATCAAATGTGTCTCCAAGTGCGGTTGTTGATGTTTTTACTTCCACTCAGCACTCTTACCTGGCATTCATTCATTAAGAATATCGGAATATTTGTTAAATACCTAATGGCAGCAGTTACATTAGGGCAGCAACATTATAGATTCGGGACAATTTACATTTTCTTGCACAAGAGTATCTTATCTTTTATAAAATAGCCTCATAATATTTTGCTGGGTTTAACTATATTAAGACTTTGTTTCTGCACAATGAAAGGACGTACAGCAGTGTACGAGTTCGAATCTTAGCTGTCTCGTCTTTCCTCCAAATTTGCATATTTAGCGTTCTAATCATAATTCGTTTGTTCCAGAATCTTAAGTGGAATTAAGTTCCCAGAATTTGAGCCTTTCGTTTCGCAGACGAGATTTTATCACAAGGCGTCTGCGGTTCCAACTCACAATAGAATTCGGAATTCTATCTCGGGCAATACAATAGCTTAATTCGTGAATCGATCACAGACGAAATTTTCGCTGACGAGTACTTTATTAGTCACTTGTTACAGTTATTATTCTTATGCATTATTGTTAGATAGAAAAATTACTGATAATAATGGAAATAAGAAACTTGTACATTCATGAATTGTCAAAAGCGTATAATCCTTGAACAATTCAAACCACACAATTCTTGTATTTTGGTAACGAAAAACTGTAACAGAAAATTTCTACGATTTTATTAAAAGCCCGTTTTATGAGGTTATTGTCATTTTTTCCTCACAGAATTTCATGGTTTAAAATATATTTTTTAATTTCTTAAGTTTTTTTTTAGTTTTAGTATAATTTCAGAAACATTATGCTTAAAATTTACAGATTTTACGTAAAATATATTTTTGTATTTTGTCACTCAGTGAAAGAACTCATTCTAAAATATCTCTGTTGTATTCATTTTTCTATTTGAATAGACTAAAAGTGAAAGAAAATGTCTGTCATTTTATTAAAATTCCCATTTAATGAGGTTATTAAACGGGGCTTTTTTTGGTTTTGCTTCTATGATTTTAAGGTTTAAAATAGCTATTTAAATTCCTTCTTTTAATTCAAAAATATGTGAACAAAATAGAATAATTTCAGAAACATCATGCTTTAAATTTAAGGTTTTTACACAAAATATTTTTCTTATTTTATTACTCTGTGAAGAATTCTTTCTATAATATCCCTGTTGTATTCATTCTTCTTTTTGAATAGACAAGAAAATGTTTCTCATTTTATTAAAACTTCCATTTTATGAGTTTAATGAAAAAAATTTCCTCTCATATTTTCAAGGTTTGAAATAGAGATTTAAAATTTTTGAGTTTTTAAATCAAAAAATACATGAACAAATTAGTATAATTTCAGAAACATTATGCTTAAAATTTACAGATTTTACGTAAAATATGTTTTTGTATTTTGTCACTCATTCTAAAATATCTATGTTGTATTCATTCTTCTATTTGAATAGACTAAAAAACAGTGACAAAAAATCTATCATTTTATCAAAATTCTCGTTTTATGAGGTTATTGGAATTTCTTCCTCTCTTATAACTTCAAGGTTTAAAATAGATATTTAAAACATTGTAAAATATATATTTCTTTTAACTTAGTATGATATATGTTTTCTTAATTTTTAAATTCAAAAATATGCGAACAAAATAGTATAATTTTAGAAACATTATGCTGTAAATTTAAGGGTTTTAAATCAAATATTTTTCTTATTTTATTACTCTGTGAAGAATTCCTTCTGTTATTTAACAAAAATGAATAAAAGAACTGTGTGTTATAAATACTACTTTTAAGCAGTAAAAGCAAGCAAATGTAAAATGTATATATGATTCAAGTTAGAAGTGGTACATTTAAAAAAAAACGCCAACATCCTTAAGGAACCGAGTCATGAATTTTTCACAAAATATTAATACATTCCAGATTACAAAACGAATATATCATACATTCTAAATAGAAAGCTTTCTAAAAAACGAAACAAGCAACATCAGATTGTTTTGAGTATTTTGAAATATGTGCATATCTTCTAAAATCTCTTCTTAGAGAATAAAATTAAGGCGTGTTTTCTGTTTTTTGTGCCAGGCGGTCTTTACGAAACACTTTTCAGAAGCATGTTCAGGAAAAGCGGGGGTTCGGAATATCTCTTATTCATTGAAAGGGCCCCAACGGCTTTCGTGCCGCTCTTTTCATTCATTTATCTTTTTTTAGACCTCTTGCGAATTTTCGTTGCATTCTCCGAGATGATATTTATCCTTTTGTTGGAGCAACGTAATATTTCGTCTACAGACCTCCATGGATATCATTCAATTTTAGACAAAAAGGACAAGAACACACTTAGAGGTAGAGTGAAGGTTATTCTGAACATGAGGTCTCTTTTGTATTACATTCTGAAAGGGAAAATTGAAATAATTTGAGCTGGAAAATATATATATGTATATGAAGAAATTTCGCTAATGCCGGCATCCTGGCATAGGGGTAACGTATCTTCCTCGTGATCTGGGCGGTCAGGGTTCAAATCCCGGTTTGGGCATGCTTGTTCTATCTGTGAGATGTATGAATAAACCCCCCTGTAAAAGGGGGTTGTGCAAGATAATGTGTGTGACACCTTCAATTGAGCTAGATGTTAGGCTTCTACCCTCTGGGTGCTCAGGGGCCTTTACCCTCAGAAGCTACTGCACCCCCTTTCCGTGGAAACACGAACACGACATTATCATCATCAATTTTGCTATTATTTGTACCTTCTGCTATACCAAAAGAAGTTGCACATAGTAGGACATTTCTAACAAAGTATGGTATAAATTTTATTGATTTAATAGCATCATAAACATGTTACGATTTGGTGATAGCTAAGATCGAACTAGTGATCTTATGGTTCGTAGCCAGATAACATGAGCACAAGACTAAAAGTGAAAATAGACTTACACATAGGCATTTTTTGTTCGGGGAGCCAGCCCCTCGATGTACTATAGGCCAATGTCTTTTGACAGATCAATACATTCTGATAGAGTGCCCACGTGTTGATTCTCAACGAATTCAATGTTTTCATTCCACTCATTTTGTTTTAAAAGACATCCTTCATAATGTGCCACATCCTCAATTTTTTACTTTTTAAAAAATGATTGGTTCTTTTACCTTATTTAAGTATTTTTTCATTATCTTTTAATGCTTTAAATTTATATAACAGCTTATTTATGCATATACATTTTAATCTTGAATAGAATTTTAGAGCAGAGTTATTGATTAACCTTTTAAAATATGACCATGCTATTTTCTATGAACCATATGTTTACATGTACCTTGTCGTTGGCGCTGTAAAATAAGAAGTAATTTTAGCGCAAATAAACTTTCAAACTCAAAGCTATACCAAAAATATAAAGATAAGATAATGTAATACAATACTGCACAAAAAAATTGAAATCGAGTTGAATTTCTTACTTCCCTGTGTTCAAAAAACACATTTCCAGCATTATTCCGTTTCTCTATGAATACGATAATTAAGGATGGCTGAAATTCAGTTTATGTACCTACCAAAATTACATATATTTTTCAAATTTTATTTCAATACCCAGATTGCGTAGCATTTTTTTTTTTTTTTTCAAATTTTGAAATTTCAAGTGACTTTGATAACTTCGAAACTAAAAAAAACTGGTTAATTAAAATTTGGTACACAGGTTTAGAATATACAATGTACATTCTTATTATCGGTCTGTACTCTTGCATATACTTAATGCAATAACTGATCAACTCCATTATTTATATCTCTGTTATTCTGTATGTCATTTTATGCTATTGTCCATGTATAACTTTATTTAATTGTCAAATTTCAGTTACAATATGTCTGGAAAAAGCATCCAAAATTCCATATCCACACGAATTATTTCACTCAGATCTATATTTTCTCACTTTTATTCGCCAATTTCATACAAAATTTTTATGACTTTACTCAAGATCTCTAATTTTGTAAGGAGAGAAATGTATAACGTCCTTATTAGAGCATGAGAAAGGAAGTTTCGGAGAGACAAATCTTGTTGATTCATTTTTATTTTCTTGTATACAAAGAATAAAAAGTATTGCATTCGTCAAAAATCCGAATTCGAATTTTTATTGAGTAAAAAAGAGCCTACTTTCAAAGAAGCATCCATAATAATAGTGCAATATCGGTAGAAGCAGGTAAAAAATATTATTTAAAGATGTTGAATATTATCATTTATACTTTATTCATTGCCTGCACGGTTTAGAAAATTCAATTATTCATTGAGCGCGCGAGCTTCAAAACTCCCTAACCTAATTCAATATCATGTTCACACATGATAACATATTCCCTTCTTAATCATAGCTATTATATGCTAATACTCCTTATATCGCGTGTAAATTTGTTTGTTTTTATCTGACATGTCCTGATGTTTAATTTTTTCAATTGAATTCCTAAAATATTTTTGCGTATATCCATATTTTTGTCTTCCCTCAATGCTGCAAAGTCATACCCAAAATTTCTCCCAAATCAAAATAAATGGTATATTTTTGTGTTTCTTTTTCTTCAATCCATTATATCTTTACGATTTTCAGGAATTTCAGGAATGGTACTTATTTTAAAAAATATGGAACACAATGGCAACTTGAAATTGACTCATTCTTGTGGTTAATGAACATAGCAATATCAAAATAGATTGCGATGAAATAGTATCAATCGATAAATAAATCGTTATCTATGATAAATATGAATTTTTGCTGTCAAGTATGGTTATACCCTAAGTAGGCATAGCATGCTTATACAAAGTAATGGGAAAAATTTCTTTTATAACTATAATTGAATGATATAATTCAAATATTTTATACTTTGACTCAAGACACATCATATCATACCATATACAATATCATAATTTTCAATCAGGATGTGATTTTATGATGATACGTATGGTTTTAATTTTTATTCATATAATAAAAGATTTTAAGCTGCTGAGCATTCGTATGAAGAATATTTCTTTCATACGAATACTCAATAGCTTAAAATATTGGGTTGTTCGGAAAGTCATTTCGTATTTTTTTGTCAAAATGAAAAGAAATTTTCGTTTAATGAATAAATTATTTATTAAATTATAAAATTGCCATTCTGGTCTAATACCTTTTGCCATATTTTTGGTAGTAACATGATTACACGCTCATAAAAGTTTTGGTCTTTGCTGTAAAAAAAAACTGATCGAGGTGGTTTTTGGCCTCCTCATTTGAAGGAAAAATTTTGCAAATCAGTTCTGGTACTGATGTACTGTTAACACATCTTCTCCACACATATTGGCTAATTTATTTCTGGCTTGAACAGCATTTTTACCTTTTATAGCAAAAAAGAAAAAAAATGACGAAAATGCTGTTTATTGCTCTCCATATTTAAAAGGGAACCATCCAAAAACTACTGCGAAGAATCAGCTGCACTTTTTCACACTCAAGCCTTGCTATATCAGCTCTTAAAACATAAAATGATTTTGCGGTTTAAGTATGAAATTGGGTGCGAAAAATGCAATTAAATTCTTTGTCAGGAAAAAACGAAATTACTTTCCGAACAACCTAATAATTCAAATATTTTATACGTTGACTCAAGACGCATCATATCATACCATATACAATATCATAATTTTCAATCAGTATGTGATTTTATAATGATGCATATGATTTTCATTCTTATTCATGTAATACAAGATTTTAAGCTGTTGAGCATCCGTATGAAGAATATTTCTTTCATACGAATACTCAATAGCTTAAAATAACATGTAAAATGTTTCTTTCATATCCTATACACAAGGCCAGTATAAAATTTTCTATGTTTATACATCGAAAAACATTATCATTATTTCTGAAATAAAATTACCATACATTCCATGTTTATATGTATTTTGAAATCACTGAAAAGTATGTTTATGAATGACAGTTTATTTTTATTATAATAAATTAAAGCCCTTTTATTACTTTTTTTCATATTCCAAAATATTTTTCACGACTCTATCGACGCATCTAAGGCTTTCCGTGCATCTGAATTCCTCGCATTCTTTGAATGAATTCAAGCGCCGCCTTTTTTTATTCTCTTTTATTCTTTTATCCTTCAATGGATCTGTTGAGAATTTCCTTTCCTACTCGAAGATCATATCCATATCTTTCTCTTATGCTGTGTAATATTCCTCCTGGAGACTTTTATCCGCATATTTCAATTTCAAACATAAGGACATTGTAACACCTAGAGGAAGGTGCAAAAGCTTTTTTTTTTTCATTTGACATGGATTCTTTATCGCATAAAATTGAGAAACTGTGAATCGAAATTTTTTCCACAAAAGAAATAGATTTCGGAGCATTTCTAGATTTTTGTTATTCGATCCTGATGTTTTCAATGTTTGAGAATTGCAGCGAGAAGGGTTGTAGAAAATTTTAGATCAATTGTTATGATTTGCAATTAATATTGGTCAGAGGTCTTTTTCCGTTGTTCTTGAAATTCAGTTTTTTTATTCGATATTTTTCAAGCTATTTCCATATTTTTTTCTTGTCAGTACAGCTTCTTGAATAATTTTATATCCATTCCCCCCTTTTATTTCCCTTTTAGAGAATTAAAGGTGTGAATAATTGAAAAAAAATATTTAGATTTCCTTTAGCATTAAGTAGCATGTAAAATGTTCCTTTCATATCATACACACAGAGACAGATAAATTATTCTATGTTTATATCAGATGCCATTTATGCCTGAGTATATGCCTGATTGTTATTTTTACATAAAAACAATCAGGCATATACTCAGATTTTTATTAAATTTAAAAATTCTTACTTAAAACTCCTATTTAGAAAACAATTCACAGCCCAATTGATACCAATCTAACGCTCATATCATCAGGTTATTCAGGACTATGAAATATTTAGAAGTCATAATCTCGATGAACCAAATGATCACCAAAGGTGGTTAAAATTTCAGAGTGTTAGAATAATAATTTTTTTTCGTTATTTATAAATTGAACTCCGTTATTACTATTTTGGATAGAAATAAACTTATTTCTTAATCCTGGAACTAAAATATATATTTCTTAAGCTACATGATAACTACATGAGAAACAAAAATCGTTAGTAAATTTCTAAATTAGAAAATAAATCAAATAGTAGTAAATTAGTTAGTTAAAATTAGTAAATTAACTTTTTTAGCCCTTCCACCTAATATTTCTTTTAATTTCGGAAACCCTTTTGACCTTTAACTGGAATATTTTTAGATCATATGGTGTTTGTGTTTTCCAATATGTTTTATGCAAACACTGAAAAGAATATCTAGTTAATAACATTTTTCAAAGAATTCCATCTCTAAAGCAGTCTCATGTGGTAAACAATAAATAATAAAATTCATGTTTTCCTTGAAACTAATATTTACGTTTCCCAAAAACTTCAAAACGGCTTGAGAAATCAAAATATTTATTTCTTGCAAATATTAGCAGTATTCACGTTGCAAATTGAAGGGGGGGGTCACATTTTTGAAATAAGACAGAACTCTTTCTGGGAAGTTAAACAAACAAATACATACATAACCCCTTTAAAAATGTTGAAAATATATGCATATGAACTGCAACCAGCTTCTCAGTGAATAGAATTAAGGCCTGTTTTCAACTTCTTCTTGCAAAACGTTTTCTTTTCTTCGGGAACACTTTTGCATATGCTTATTCAGGAGAGTTCGGAAGTTCTTGAATATCCTGCATTCATTGAACGAATTCCAGGAGCTTTCTTTGCTTTTATTCATTCATCTTTTTCAGAAGCCTCGCAAAGTTTCACGCTCTCTCTGAGATGATATTCATCCCTTCTTTGAGTCATGTAATATTTCGTCTTTAGACTTCTATCTATATCTTTCAATTTCGTACAAAAGGACATAGGGACACCTGGAGACCGGAGGAATTTTCATCGGAACATGAACTCTCTGTTCGTATGAAATTCCGAAACGAAATCGAAAAATTTTATTCTTTTTTTTTCCCTTTATGGAAAATCTTATTTCAGGATATCTTTCAAATCATATCAATTTTGTTTTTATATTTTGTGTGAACTATTCTGTGTTTGAAGGGAATAGGAAAGAACA
>JAPMOQ010022749.1:432268-461335 GCA_026543055.1 Argiope trifasciata | reverse complement strand
ATTGAATTCTTCTTATTTCACGAATTTTTCGGAATATTCAAAAGATATTTGAAATTTCATTCCTATGATTAGATGGGTTAACCCAATGGAATTCGATTATTTTATTTTATTTATCTTTAACCTGATGGCTTATATCCCAAGTCTGATTCGGCAATCCAAATATTGCATCTTCTCCATATTATATTCTGAATTCTGAAGATTCTGAAGATTAATTTTCTTCATATTGTAATTAGATAACAAAAGATTTATTCGTTTTTGTATTCCAATAAGGTAGTAAAAATTAATTCGTCTATACATTTTAGCTAGAAAGTAAACAATTAATTCATATTCACGTTCATCTTAGATGGTAAAAAATTAATTCGTTTTCACATTCTGGTTCATAATAAAATATCCATTCGCCTACATATTCTGGTTAGATAGTGAAAGATTAATTCGTTTCCACATTCTGGTGCGATAATAAAAGATTAATTCATTTCCACCATTTGGTTACATAGTAAAAGATTCATTCATTTTCTGGTTAGATAATAAAAGATTCATTCATCTTCACATTCTGGTTAGAAAATAAAAGATTCATTCATCTTCTGATTCTGCTTACATAGTAAAAGATTAAATCATTTCCACATTCTAGTTAGATGATAAAAGTTTCATTGATCTTCATACTCGGGTTAGACAATAAAAAAATTAAATCGTTTCGAGATTCTGGTTAGATAATAAAACATTCATTCGTCTTCACATTCTGGTTAGATAATAAAAGATTCATTCGTCTTCACATTCTGGTTAGATAATAAAAGATTCATTCGTCTTCGGATCCTTCTTACATAATAAAAGATTAATTCGTTTCCACGATTTGGTTACATAGTAAAAGATTCCTTCATCTTCATTTTCTGGTTAGATATAAAATTATGCATTCATCTTCACATTCTGGTTAGATAATAAAAGATTCATTCGTCTTCTGATCCTTCTTACATAATAAAAGATTAATTCGTTTCCACATTCTGATGAGATAATAAAAGATTAATTCGTTTCCACATTCTGATGAGATAATAAAAGATTAATTCGTTTCCACGATTTGGTTACATAGTAAAAGATTCATTCATCTTCATTTTCTGGTTAGATAATAAATTATTCATTCATCTTCACATTCTGGTTAGATAATAAAAGATTCATTCGTCTTCTGATCCTTCTTACATAATAAAAGATTAATTCGTTTCCACATTCTGGTGAGAAAATAAAAGATTAATTCGTTTCCACGATTTGGTTACATAGTAAAAGATTCATTCATCTTCATTTTCTGGTTAGATATAAAATTATTCATTCATCTTCACATTCTGGTTAGATAATAAAAGATTCATTCGTCTTCTGATCTTTCTTACATAATAAAAGATTAAATCATTTCCACATTCTAGTTATGTAATAAAAGATTCATTAGTCTTCATATTCTGGTTAGATAATAAAAAATTAAATCATTTCCACATTCTGGTTAGATAATAAAACATTCATTCGTCTTCACATTTTGATTAGATAGCCTAATATTTTCTATAAATATCATATAATAGCAAAAATAATCAGATTAATTTTTAAGAATTGAAAAACAAATCCTTAAATATGACAAGATTTATAAGCTGGTATATTAATTACATGTTATTAGTAGCAATGTTTTATAGTAATTTCCATTACTTTTTATAATACAGTTAAAATAACGAACGTAAATAAAAATCATGAAAAATTATCTTCTGGGATCATTAGATCTAAAGTTATCAAATTTGGGGATAATTCATTTTTGGATGCTGTTTATAAAAAGGTTTCTCAAAATTGAAACTAGATTATTAATTAAAATATTATAATGCTTCTAATTAAAGAAAATCCCCCAAAAGATGTAAAAGTAAAGCTATATCTATGTATTGCATGCGCATTACCAAACATTCTTTTAAGCTGCTTTGATATAAAGCAGCTTTAAATAATGTCTGCAAAAGATCTTTTTCTTTTTTATTCCAAAGTTCCCGAATTCCATGAATATTTCTTAGATTTTTTTTACTCCATAGAATTTATCTTTTCAGAGCTACTAATTTCATCTATGCATTTTTTTTTCAAATACAAAATGTACAAAATATATGCAAACAGAAAAAAATTATATTTGTCAAAAAAATTGAATTGGGAATCGAGACAAATCTAAATATTTCAGCTGTCTCTGAGTTCGGAGAAAATATTTTTGAAATTGTATTTGACTGACTATGAATAAGATAGCTCAAAAATAATTTAAGCCAGAAAGGAGGATGGTGTTTACATAAATTTGTATTTATCTATTTAGTATTAATTCGCATAAATTCAGAAGGAGTCCGTCTATTCGGCTGTACAAACACAAATGATTAAGATATCTGCAAAATAAAAGAGATCGATCCATATAATTTATTGCCCTAAAATGTGCACTCGCACCTAATTTCGAACCAGATCTAAAACGTTTAGTTATATTAACGTCCCGTTTTAAAGCAACGGCAACACTAGGACTATTTAGGGACGGACCTCGTAATTTTAAACCACGGTCAGGTGACAAGGACGACACCTTAGCTGGCACCTCACTCTCCACACCACGCTGGAGGGTGTTCTCCCCGGAGGGGTTTAACGTGCACCAGACTCACGTACACAAAGGTTCTTCTGCGGAATCGAATCACGAACCTGAAACCCTCCATTTCCGAGGTCGAAACAATACCACCAGGCCACCTCGGTTTTCAAATCTAAGAAAGAGATGGTCCTTTGTCATTTCAGTGTAACTTTGTGCCAAACTGGGACTTCTTTTGATCGAATAATTTTTACCAAAGTGCATATCCATTTTTCTGTTACTTGTAAATTAACCTCATTCGAACGATCAAATGTCAAAATAATCGCCAAAGATCACATGCCCATAAACTGTTACTTTAGATTACTTACCGACGACATGCGATTACTAATACATAAGTATTGGATTTCTAGGATAATCTATGAAGCACACAGTTCTCATGCGTTGGTATTAAAAATTAATATGTGAGCATTAGTGAAGTTCGCAGCCTTGACTAATATCTACAAATTTTTAAGGGAGGTGAGGGCATAACACTTTTAATAACAAAATGCTAGAAAGTTTCAAAGAGACCTCACTAGCTGGTTTATTAACATGGATTATAATCAAATGCATTGTTTTCCAATATTTTCTTTTATTAAATGCAATTTTTTGTATATTTGGTTGCTGTTTCGGCTATATAATAAAGAGTAAATTTTAAAAATCAAATGATATAGATGAATCAATTCTTAAAATATAGCATGCTAAAATGCTCCGAATTGTATAAGAATCTCCTTTAAATTTTTTACCCATAATGAATCGTATTGAATTTGTTTATTGCCTCTACCAATTTACAAAAAACTTACAAGAGAAACTATTTTATATAGTCTTTTTATTTCCAAATCCTCTCCTCACTTCTGACAATCAGAATCTTAGAATACTTTTCACTTGGCAAATCTGCAATTTCAACTTCATATCTTTCCCCCGAACGAAAGTTCCAAAAAGCGCCATCTAGTGTAAAAATGTAAAACCACCTGCAAGCTTTTTGAACGATTATTTTTTATTCGAATTATCACAGTGTAATTCGAACGAAATCATATTTATATCGAAATGCCACTTTAATGAATATTTCCAGAACTACACAGGAATAAATGGCAACACTGCTTTTATTTATGCTTGTTTCACGTCATTTAAATAATTTGGTAGTCAAGCAAACAAACAAGAATTTTATTTTAAAAAATGATGAAATTTGATACAATTGCATTTAAAGAATTTAAAGAACATTTTCTTATTTTATACAACGGAAAAATGACAATGGAAATTCAATTCGCAAAGATTTAATCGTTATTCCAAAGTGAAATTGCTCGTTAATCGCAACTTGATTTTTCAATATTTTTATAATAATTCGAACTCCGTAAGCCTTAATTTTATGTATCCTTCTGCGAGGAATGTTCTTCATTATTTATAATTCATAGGATAATAATACTAAAACAAATACTTTATCATTTTTCTCAATTAAAATTATTGATGCTTAAAATTTTTGATATAATAAAAATTTTAAACAATTGAAACTTGTCGAATAACATACAATTGTATTGCCAAATGTATGATGATTTACCATTATCAGATTATTTAAAAAGTCAGTTTTGAAATGTTTATAAAATCCTATTTTTTGTCATTAAAGAAGTATAATAATATTTGTCTGTTTGTTTGTTTTTCAGTTACTTTTCGTTTATATGATACAGATGGAAACGGGTATTTGGACAACAATGTAAGTTTATTCATTTTAAATTACGTTTATTTTATTTCCTATAATCATGTTTATAAGCATACAAAAGAATTGCCATTCTGTCTTGCATATCATTTTATAGGAGTTTCAGATATGCACGTTTAAACGTATGCATATCTATGAATTTCGGGTTCTCTTTACAAAATAAAATTTATATATATATATATATATATATATATATATAAAGTTAATTTCTATTTATGTCAACAAAAAATTCTTTTAGTTACTTTTTATTAAATAATTATCAAAACAATTATTAAGTATCAAAAAATAATGGACTTTCGCAAGAATTGAACTCGCATTCTTCACCTTCATGTGAAAATTCTGAAATCCTGGCATTTTAACGATTGAGCCTGTAGATTTTAGTTTGCATTACAAACTGCTAAAATTCTATTTAAAGTATTAAAAAATCAATTACATTTAATGAATGAATTAGTGTTTGAAAAAAAACTATTAACATCAAGTTTCATTCACTATAAGTTAAAAAATAGATATTTGAACTCGAGTGTGTGAATAAACTATTTTATTAACCGATGAAAATTTAAACAGGATGTATAAATCTATATAAAAGGGAGATGGTGAACTAATAGTAAGAATTGGAAAAGGCGTTTGAATATTCTTAGGTGAAACAAATCAATGAAGAGAAATTTCGATTTATAGAAATTTAAACGTACAAAAATATATACTGCAAATTTTTCCTCTTTTTTTCTAAAAACAACTGTACAAAATTAATTTTTCAAAGTTAAATTTTAATAAACTCTTACCTAAACATTGCCAGCTATCTGTCAGCTAGCTTCAAAAGAACAGCACTATTTCACCACTTGTTGTCTACTCATTACTTCGCCCCACGTACACTGTAATTATTTGTCTGTTAATGTCGGATGGGGACATAGTCTTCGCCCGTAGAAATCATATCACTGCTGTGCGAGACCACTTCTCTAGACACCTTGCCATGACTGTCACTAATTCAAGTCTCAGTACTAACACTGTCTGCTCGAACGACAGGGTCTAAAATAACTATATATCCTCTCTGGATAACAATATCCCCATTCACAAGTTCTACTTTTCAAATACTGCTATTTGTAAGCTGGGTTTTTTTTTTTTTGGATCAGCCTTTGTATTTATATATCTATCTGGCTGCCTCAAAATTTAACATTAAGTTACTTTGATTTAATATTTAATCTCAAAATTTCGACGCAAAAAAAAACCTGCCATCCTTTGCATTACGACTATCCTTTCAATATATTCCCATGAATTCTTTATTCCTTATGGACTGTCTGACCTACTTCCTTTGTAAACTTCAGTAGATAAAACATTTAAAACTGCAACCTTAAAATATAATTTAAAAAAATCCTCAAATAAAATTCAATAACACCGCAATGAGTTAAAAATTGGTTTCTTTCGCGAAACCCTTCAATTGTTAAAATGAGAAAAGAAAGTCATTTTAGTGACTGGTAATAAAATTTATACAGAGTCCACCTTATCTCCACATTTCTATTTGCCAGATAGGCAGCCTTAGATGTGCCTTAAATTTAATCTTCGCCAGAACGTGACCAACACAAAACTGGCTGCTTGAATCAATCCTCCTTCGAGAAATTAATTGCCCATAAAATTTTTCTTCAACTGTCCGCGGATCCCCCAAAAAATAAATCAGCAAATAAATAAAATTCTTCTTTCCTTTTAGAGGAAATGAAGCCCCCCAAAAGCAATATTTTCCTCGATCTGGAAGGGACCTTTAGGTATTTACTCCAGGATGAAATAGAGGCCAAAACATCATTCCATCCCAGGAAGTTTATTGACTTCAGTAGGCTTTCTCCGCTTTCCTCGCCAAAGATTCGCCTTGGGCTACTAATTCTGCAGGCTTCCGCCAAGCTGAGGTGGCTTCACATTTTATTATACTTGTAGCGATCCATCAATTTGGAGGCGATTTTGTTTTTTATCCTCCGCCTAATACTTCCGCTCTCTTGTTTTTGGAGGCATTATGTAGTAAAGCAGCATCGGGAGCATCTTCGAAATATATGTGAGGAATAGTTAAGATAGTATTAAGTATCTTTCTTGTAAAGTGAAAGTAATATACTGGTGATGGAGGTTGAAGGTTTCTGTGCTAAGCTTTCGAGAAAAATGACTCTTAAAAAAGGAAGTCGTAGAATCTTTTTAAAAAAAGTAAGAATAGAAATTTTCGAGATTGTAGAAAATGCTGATAGTAGATAAGAAAGAGCAAAACTTTGTCTGGGAATGCGAATATTAGGGGTTTTGTTGCTTGCAAAGATTTATTTTTAATTTAAAAGAGTTTTGGCATCTCTAATGTTTTTAACAGTCTTTCTTTTAGTCAATATTTTCTTTTTTTTTAAAAAGTGCAGATTTCGAAAAAAATATAATCGTATTTTAAATTTTAAGTTTTGAATGCGCCAACAAATATTCTGTGCACTGTTTTGCTTGATGTTTTAAAACATTTTTATGTTATGCTGCCTTTATTTAAATAGTGCAGTTTTTTATTTGTACCGTTTGTACTTCAGTTTGTCAAGAGACATTAGACTTGAACTCTTTTGTTTGTATACTAAGAACATTTTCCACAAATGCACTAATTCATAAAAGGTCATTGAAAATTTTCATTTTCAATGTGGTAACTTAAATGCCCTCTTTGCTCCAAAGAATGTTTATTATGCAGATATTTATGGAAATATTAAATGCTATAATAATATAAATTTCATTTTAAGTGATAATAATTAAATTTCGTTTTTTCGTTTTTTTACAACCACTTCAAGAATGTATTTTCATAGATGTAAATATTATGATAATTTACAACTATTATTTTCATATACAAATCAGTTGATTCCATAGAAAAATATTTGATAATTACCATTATTAATTTAAAAACTCTCAATATATTCTAAATACTTCTAAAATACTTCTAAATACTTCTAAATACAATACTTCTATATTCTAAAACTTAGTCCTTCACCCTCCTTTACTTTAATGGATTACACTTTTTATATTGACAATCTTAAAGACACAAAAGCTTTCAATGGATGGGGCGGTTAACGTTTTCTTTAATTTGATTGTAATCAAATCACCTTCTTATAAGCAGTTAAAGTGTAAAATAGAAAGACATGTCATCTCCTTTATTGGTTAGTAATTCCCATTTCCCTATTACCGAAAATCTCTCTACAATAAAAGTTCCCACATTCCAAGAATACGTATTAGGTTCCTTAACTCTATGAATCCTGGCACACGTATCTTAACTACATCCTATCAATATAATAGTTAGCAATCCTAAATCCTAGAGACTCAGCCTATTACAGGAGAAGGTAACTAAATATCCAGCTGGCTTTGGGCAGGGAAAAAGAACAGCTGGTTTTGTCGTCTGAGTAGTGCAATGACTGTTTTCTTTTTTTTTCGCTCTTGATCTATGACGTCATTACCTCTAACAATGCGGTATCCAATCACCCATCGTGAAATCTCGGTTTCTGTCCCAGCAATAAATAAGAGAGGTTCGACACAAGCCTAATCCGCATTTTATGGAATCGATTCCGATGTCTGATTATATCTGCTTAGGATGGAACAAAGAAAAGGTTCTGGAGAACAAAAAAAAAGCTCCTTTGGAATTGGAGCATTCTTTTCAGTTTTTGTCAGTTGGCATCACTGGAAAAAACAATGGCACAAGATTCATGAGAACAATTAACAAATCAATGGGGTTTCTGGTTTTTAATTCTAAATTTTTGTATTTTCTTTGCTAGTTAATGTGTCTTGTTTTATTGAAAACAATGACATTTTTTTATTTTATTGACAACATTTCATTTTATTTTAATTGACAACATTTCATTTTATTACAACATTGTTTGTTAAACAAAAAAATGTTCTTAGTGAAAAAAATGCTAAAAATGTATCAATATGAAATATAATTTAAATTATTTTAAAAATAAGAGGTATTTCTTTAATTGCCATAAAATACATTTCAGATTTTTACTAAAAAGTGACTGAAAAACGAAATTTCAAAAAACAGGTACCAATTAATAGCAAAAACTGTTTGAAAATCCGAAGAAATATTTTTTTCGGTCAAAAATAGGTATTTTTATATATGTATTTAACCCTTCTAATTTAGAAGTTTATAGAATAATTTGCTCAAAAATCTTAAAAATGAATTGATACGTTACTAAGACACTAAACACATCTTTTAAACTGCTCAAAAGGCACTATTTTTATTCAATCAAAATAAGGACAAATAATATATTTTCAGTTTTTAGCAATGTAAATTGTTTGACAGATTTATAATAATTCTAAATACAAAATTGCTTATTCTATAGTTTTAAACCTGCTAAACATATTAAAAAATTACTTTACGAAATCTGAACAACAAATTGTTTTAAATTTTAATTTATGTGACACTTTATAAAAATATCTTAATAAAGCGAAGTGAATTTGTGAAAATAAAATTAAAGTTTTAAAATAGTATTTAAATGTGAATTATGTAAATATGAAAAGCAGTGTATTTTCTCAAAGAATGAACATAGAGCTAAACCTATGTTCATTCTTCAAAAGTTGATTTATAAAGAAAAACTAAACAAAAATTATTAAGATCATTAAACAAATTATTTTAATTATTAATAAAATCTTACTTTTGGTAAAAATATATTTTTTAAAATAATTTTCACTACTTTAATCAAATATCATAAAAACTTTATCTCAAAATCGAAAAATTCCTCAAAGCTTTTGTGAAAAAACAAAAACAAAACACGAATTAAATTTTGAACAAAACACGAAGTAAATTTTTTCAATAGCTTTTTTTCTGCACTTACAACTATTTCTGAAGTTGAGTTTTATTTCATAAATCGATCAATTTTAGTCACAATATGACTTTTTTCTTGAAAATGTGCCATTATTTTAGTGAATTTAATCAATATTAAAAAACTCTGAATGTGATTAAGAACATTTTTCAAACGTTTTCCTATTTAATGGCTTAAAATAATTATAATGCTTTGTTTTACATGGATACTTTGTAGATAAATTCAATGTTCATTTCAGTTTAATTGCTAGTTATTTTATTGGGAAATAATATTTAATGACAAATATGTGAAGAAGTAATATGATTTCTTAATCCTATCCAATAAGGTTTTCAAAAAAAGTCAAAAGGTAATTTAAAATTTTTGTGTTTAGTAAAAAATATTAAAAATTTTTAACAGCATTTATAATGCGAATGGTAATGTTTAGAATATAAATTTTTTAATGGTAATATATATCGACTATTTGGAATAAATCAATGACAAAATTTGAAATATATCATTATATGAGAACATACATGGCATTTAAATACTCATATTAAGTGATATCTAAACAATTAAAACCATATGATGATTATATGAAAATTTTGAGAATTTCGGCATTGTCAAAAATTTGCTCTCTCTTTTATAAATGAATAGCATTGAAATTGGATTTCAACTACATGCACTGCGGAATCAACATTTTGTCTGAATTATAAATTTAATTACAGTATCTTTTATGTGAAGTCACACCTTTTCCTAGAAAGAAACCACATTGAAAGGAGAATTACAATGATAATCCACTGTCACTGTGCTATGTCAGTTTCTTTGAAAAAAAAATCTTTTATGCTTAAATTATTGAGCAGAAAAATTAAAAATATTATTCTTATTGTATCTTAAAAGTCGTTTTAAATGTGAAACGATATAAGCCTTAAGTGAGAGTCATATCTTCAGACATCTTGAAAAAGTAATCGAAAATAAATGAGTAATTTAATAATTACATTTGCATGAAATAAGAATATATTTGATGACTCAAACTAATTTTTGATCAATAATTTTTAATTCAAAATTAACTTTTAAATAATTTATACCTGGGTCGGTGTCTTTTATTTTGAAAAAATCTTACAAGTTAAATTCCCAAAAGTAAATGCAAAAGCTAAGGTAAATAAAGTTGATTTTTAATTCCCGGCCAAAACATACAATAATTCAATTTACCTTTAAGATGCTTTAACTTAGTAATTAGTTTAAAATCTAAGACTTCAAAGCTTCATTGTATCAGATTCTAAGGTTTGGAATTGCAAACTAATTACTAGATTAGAGCAATTAGAAGTATAAAGATTAACAATTAGAAACAGTTTCAAACGTAATTGTTTCTACTTGTTTCTTTGTTTTAAATATTCAGCATCGGTGAGTTACTTCAAATGATTTGAATATATAAAAATATTTTTTTAATTTAACACTTGTTGATTATTTTTACGTACAAAATTTTCTTTCACAAGATTTTCGCTAAAATTTATAACTTAATTGAAGACATCCTTAATGTTTTCTCTTTTTGTTTTAAGAAACAAAATTAATTTGGTCTGCTTTGAAATTTCGAGTTGGGTCTAGTAATTTTAATCCATGTAATGACAACAATGCATTATTCTGAACGCATCTCCCCAGGGAGCATCTCGTAATTGAGGATGAGAATCTTCCGGCATGATAGTTGTTTCTTGCCACCTTGGTGGGTACAGAAAAAGGTGGGTATTCATCGATGACGAGACACACTTCCCAATGAAAGAGTTGTACCGTGGCTGGTGGACTCTTAGAACTGAACAACAGTTCCCACCAGTGTTGTTATTCGGCGGTCCGGTCATTTAAATATTTTCAAGTGCCTTCGGGTGGTCAAAATAACCAGCTTAAGGTTACCCTGTACACATGCACATTTTATTTTTTCAAACTTCTACATTTTACTAACCGAAGAATGTTCGATTCTCAGTGCATTTATCATGTACCAGAATCGTACACAAAAATGTATTTAACAAATTTCAGTCTTTTAACCATATTGTTCCAATATCAAAGCTGAGATTTTGGCATTTTCTGCATTGAACCTACAAAACAAAATTCAATCCCTACGGATTTAGCATACAGTTGGGAAAGCCTCGTTTTCCAAATTGTACGAAAATCTATGTATCTAAATTTTGTCTCCAGTTTAGATACATTTATTACAGTTTAAACATTTTTTGCAAGTGAAGCATCTTCTTGTTCGTTCTGGAACTGATTTTCTTCACATGAACAACAGTTCTTACAGACAGTTCGGATTGAATACCAACCCTTTCTGGTCTCGGATTAATTACAGAAATCATACATTATAATACGTTTAGCGTTCCTTTATACATCTGAATGTAAAGACGTTGCTTCAAAATTCTGATTCATTGAATTCCAATCCAATTAACCTTGTTATTGTTCTCTTTTTTTTATCTATTCGTTATAATGTCTCAAATTATCAACAGATTGGAATTGGTTACAAATTCAAGAGGAAGAAAAGATCTCATCCAGTAATCTTTTTCTTAAATCAAATTAAATTAATCATTGCAAAACAGAAAAACAACTCTCTAAAATCCAACCATATCCTTCCGCTTTTGCAACTTTACTTTCTTCACGTAAACTAAATCAGGAAAACACGAACTCCAACAATTGCCAGCAATAATAACATTCTGTACTTCCTGTTTCACTATCAGAGGTTCCTGAAAAGGGGTGTCTTGTGTTTGGAAGAAATTGATGGATTGGGAAAAGGACAATAAAGATCACTCTTTCAAGGCTCACCTCCCCACGTGAGTGGGAGTGAAGGCTCAAGTAGAAAGATTGCAAGTTTCTCTTGGTTGGATTTTCTCCAACCTGCTTCCCTGACTACAGACCATTGATCTTCACCAGGTCTCTTGCTGATACTGCCTTGCAACCAAGTCTTCAGATTAAACGTTCAGCTGAATCTCTTGAGGGATCTGCAAATACTTCTTTACAAAAGGGAGATGGGATATTGAATAAAGAGGGACTAACTGTGTCAGATACTAGCTTCCCTATGAAATACAGTACTTCCTTGGGAAATAAATCTTCAGTCCATCATAAAAGTGTCATTTCTCTGAAATAGAATAGCAAAGGTAGGGTTTGACAGTTTTTCTAACCCGTTTTTAAGTAAATCTGTCACACTGGTTTTCTGGAACGCCCGAATATTCCTCTTTTTCTTCAAAAAAAAGAATTTTGTTGGTTGGGACCTAGCATGATCTAGATTCAACTAGCAGCTGAAGTCTTAGAACAACGAGATGCTAATTTATTAGAATTCTTAGAACAACGAGATGCTAATTTATTAGAATTCTTAGAACAACGAGATGCTAATTTATTAGCAAGTCAAGGTATATTTGAATTTCTGCTAAATGAATGAAAAAGTTTAAGCACTGAAATAAGTTTAAAATTATTATATGCTTTAGATGAACGAATTCAAGAAAGAAGCCAAGTAGAATTAATAACTGTTTTGCTGCATCTGCAAAATACACAAAAGCATTTCTAGTTCAGCGGAGAAGTTTGGGTACAGTAAAATTTGGTGTACAGCTTTAAAAAGTAAAATTCAAATATTCATCAAATTTTGAACGAAATCCATTTAAAGAAAATGTGTCTGCTGGGTGTTCAAGGAAAAGTGAAGTTATTAACTACAAAACGCAAAGAAGTAGGTAGATAAAATTTGATACACATTTTTAACACTTAAAATATAAATATTTTTCAAATTTTAAACAGAATTATTTTAACTACTAAGCGCATATCGTTATCTACTTTTGCATCCATGTAAAAACAATAATTTAAAAACGCCATGACTTGAATCAATGAAATGCGATATGTAGTCTTGTATCTATAAATCTAATTTTATGCCAAAGTTTAATGTCTGTCAGACGGTAAAATGACATGCCAAGTGCATACTCGAATAGACTCAGTTAAAATGTTATATTCGTCAAATATATATATATATATATATATATATATATATATATATATATATTTCATTGCTATCGTCCATTAATGCCATTTGCTGCCCTACCGAAGACCCATAATTTTAAACAGAGGAGGTGGGATAAAACATTATTTGGGGTTAATAAGCTAGAAAATTCCGGGAATAGCGCTGCCGCTGGTAAGAAATCATTATTTTACATTAAAAAGTAGTTTCATTCAATTTTCCCTATTAGTTCACTCTCTCCCTGTATATATTTATTCATATAACTTATTCAAATTTTCAATCGTTGATAAAATGCTTTTTATTCATCCACTCCTGTTCCAATGCATTTTTCATGTTTGTAGTACATGGCAATCGATGCTAATACAGGTTTTTTTTTTTTTCAAATATGAATTTATCTATTAAATTTTTCCTGTAATTTTTATTTGGTTGTCAAACTCTGATGTTTTTCTTTCTTCATCTAAGGAGGAATTGAATTTCTTAAAAAATTATATTACTTGTTTTTAAACAGAAAGTATTCTAAAAAAATATTTTGTTTTCATTCCTATTGCAATTTTCTGTTTAAAAACTCTAATTTCTAAAAATTGAATCTACTTTCTACCATTTTACTTTCCTCTTCACAAAGAGAGAGTATTGTATCGTCAAAAAACCAAAATTCGGGATTTTCTCGTATTTGTTTCTGAATTTTCCGAGTCCAAAAATACAGTTATGGTTATGTATGTTATGTTTTTGCTTATGGCGCTTGTCATAAATAAGCCCGCTGACAAAATCAGCGATTTTAACCTGAGTTTTAGCGTCTCTTATTTAAGCAGGGTCATCTAGGCCCAAGAGCTTAGTCCATCTTAGTCTTAGCTACTCAAGCGTCACAATCCTTTTCATGAATTATTGTCCCCAAATCAAGTGGTGTTTCAAAAGGGGAATTGAGAGAAGAAATGAAACTACAATGGTTTGACAGATGGTACATGTCCAAAAAAGGAAGAGTCACTTTCGACATTATTTCTAATCCGGAAATTAAAATAAGAAGATACCATCCACTTATAATTCAAATAATATCTGGATATTTCCTGCATATTTCCCAAACTTTGGAAGAAGGCAGGAAAAGAAATGCATTTGTGGAGAAATTGGTTTGGTTTACCACTATTTAATGGAATGTATGGAGATCTCAGAGTTAAGGAAGATTGTCAATAATGATTTAAGTACAGTACTGATGGTACCAGAAAATCTAAAAACCCTGAAGGATATGATGTTAAAAATTGATAATTTCATTTCAACTGTTTAGGAGTGTGCAGATGGGGAGAAAGACAGCTATTGACTACCCCGAAAGGAATGTTAGCTTGACTGTTCGGTCAATGTAAGGTTGATCAATACTTATTCAGCAGTCGACCACAATAAATCCTGTAGATACTGCTACGTTCAGTGGTGGCGGGGTGATCGGCTGTATACAAGAAGAAGTCATTTTCACGGGACAGATTTTATTCATACATTTCATTCACAAATCGTAATTTGGACCTAAATCTGAGAACGAACTCTGACTCCCTTTGTGGTATTATATGGATATGGAGGACTTTGTGCATACAACAGATTTATATGTACAACAGCCACCATGAACACGGAGAGACCTCGGCCGGCGAGGTGCGAACTTCCAAACAAAAGGATGCGAATCCAAAACTTTATCAACCAAGCTATGCCGGATTTCACAAGTTTGGTATTATGTCTGTGAATATGATGACTCCAAATATACATATAATTACACATTGCAATGTCTCAAAAACGCAACGATTTGGATAAAAGAAATTTGGTACAAAAGCTTAGATTCTAAATTGTATATGAAAGTTTGGAAAGTTTTTAGTCTAGGCTTGTACATGCATGAAAATAACAAGATAAATAAAGATAATTATAATGTACTAGCTGATACCCGGCGCGTTGCCGCTACAGAAGAGATAATTTTGGAAATATCGTTTGATATTTGAAATAGTTATCTTGTTTAAATAGAAACAATAGGATGAATTTTATTTAATTTCTTGCAGACAATGAATACATTCTTTGAAACTGAATGATATATAAAGGAGAAGTATAAATAATATTCTTTTTATTTTTTACTTCGTTATTCAAGTGCTTTAGTGCAGAAATTATTTTTTGTTTCTTCGTCTACAGCAAAAACAAATAAATTTATTGGCTCACCGAGTCTTGAACATCCAGCATGCAACTGGTCATGTGAAAAACATGGATTTTTTAGGTTCAATTCTCTCACAATTGAACAGATTGATATGGCTTCTTGTTGATAGTCATCGAGAATGCAATTCGAAAGGAGAGTTGCAGTCGTTTGAAATCAGAAAGCATGTCAGTGGGAATAATGGGAATGCGTGGAATTAGTACATCTTCTTCACTTGACTTTCTGTGTAGAATAGATGCATGAATGACAAAGGCATCAGCTTCTTTACAGAGAATCATGCAGTTCCATTATATATTTGAGGTAGATCAATGCTTCGCAAGAGAAAATTCTCACTTTGACTTTGAATGACAATTTGAGCGATGGTACATAAGAAAGATCCAATGAATTAAAAACAATTATTGGATAGTTTACAGCTTCTTCTGAATTCAAGATGCTGTCAATCGATTTGAAGGTAACAGAAACCCCTGGAAATTTTTCTTTCATTGCATCGGCGTCGTTGCTTTTTGGTGCTAGAATAACAAGTTCGCAAATTCATTTATGATATTATTATGACAATTTGAGGATTTATATTTTTGCTTTATTTGATGTTGTTTATAATGTTGCTTTGTTTTTGTGTTTTTTGCTGTTAAAATTGGTATGTCGCTTTTCCCTTAATTTTCGGGTCACGAGGGGTCAGTACTGTTGGACACTGCCCGATTTCTTCACAGAAAAAATATCCCTTATTTTGAGTCTTTGCCTGAAAGTGACCCTTGAAAAAGTATTCAGACCGGATTCTTTTTCCATTTGTTGTAATTTTGAGTATGTTGCATTCCTTCTTACTTCGTTTATATTGTTAATTTATTTAGATTCATCTGTATTTTAGTTGTAGCTGCATTTGCGCTCACTGAATACAATGATAGGTTTTTAAATTTTAAACTGTTTATTTTAATAGGTTTTTAATGGTTAAATTTTAATAAGTTTTTAAATGTATTAATTTTTTTAATAAATATATATGTACGTTAGATAATTGTACTATGCCTATAACACTGGCGCAAGTGCAAATAAGTTATCAAAATCTTATCTCAATCGGATGAGCGGTACGGAAACGCATAAGGTACGTACAAACAAAAAGTCATTTTTATATATTAGATTATTACTGAATTTCAACTTATTTCGAATAAATCCAGGAAATCCGCTTGTTAGATGCCAAATAGAATTTTAAATCTTGTTGGATGAAACAAGATATAAAGGCTGCTTTACTTTTGAAACTTCTAACGCAATATCCCAAATATTAACTTTTTAATAAATCTTAAATTTAGAGGCAGTTTAAAACTCTTTCTATCGTCCTTAGTCCCTGAGTTGATACGATAACACTCTTCCTCTCCATCAATAAAGTCTTGGAAACACATATCGTTCCTTCAACTAATCACCAACACTAATAACACTCGCTTTCTCCTACATCAGTGATAGAGATTCGCATGCTGGGGATGGAGGGGTGGTCGAGAACATTCACTCTTTCAGGGCTACCCTCCCCGCTGTGTGTGGGAGGGAGGGCTCAAGTGGAAGGATTACAAGTTCTCTTGATTGGGTTTTCTGCAACCTGTCCTCTTCATAGTTTCGCCAAGATTGCGAGCCATTGATCTTCATCAGCGCTCTTTTTTCCGCCAGGGCTCTTGCCGGGGCTGCCTCGCGACACACGTATTTGGGCTAAAAGCCCCGGTAGACTCTGAGAAAAGATCTGCAATTGAATCTCTTTTCAGAGGTTGTTTGTTGAAAAGTGCCTTATTAAAGAAATTGAATGAACTTTGTTTCCAATAGGAGATGTTGATAATTTTCTATGTGAAATATAAAACAGGTGCTTTAATTGCTTACAAGAATTGATTTCGTAAAATATATCTGTTCGTAACTGAATGATATCTTCTTTTGTTTTATTTTTTCAATCCCTACTATTAATTCATACTCTTTCTATATATATGTTACATATCTTTTTTAAATTTTCAACTGTTAATAAAATACTTTTTATTCATCTACTCAAGTTCAAATACATTTTTTTTAACTTGTAGTGGATGACACTTGATGTTAATATTGTTTTTTAATATTAATTCATTAATTCAATTGAATTCATTTCGAATACTCTAAATAGAGTTTTAGCAGTTTGTAATTGAAATTGAAATTAATAGGCAGTAGCGGAATCGATAAAATGCAAGAATTTCGAGGTTTTTCATGTGGTGGTAAAGAATGCGAGTTCAAATATTGCTATGATATTTAGCAGGATATACGTTTAGGAATAAATATTGCCAGTGGAGAAGCGTGAAAATTTCTAGAAAAAAAATTATTTTACCACTTAATATTGTGATTCTGTCATATGTATATGCATATTTATATTAATTGTAATTCTTTAATAAAAAGTAACTAAAATGAAAAATTTTCTCTGTCGACATAAGTAGAAATTGACTTTAAATTTTTTTACATTACTTATGTATTTGACATATTTGCTGTTAGCAATCCTTTTAATCCTTTTTTTTTATTTAATCCAATCCTGTAAATCCTTTTTTTAATATATTCATTTTATATAGTGCTAAATTATCTGTAAACAACGGTATATTCGTTTGAAATACCGTTTTAAATGTTCATGAGACAGAGCAATGGACTATAAAGCATTAAATTTGATGCATAATAAGATTTCTATAACTAGATGTCCTCTAAGAAATTTTTTATTTTTTAATTCAAATTTAATATTTTTAAAAAATTTCTTTAATATTTCTATAGTATCTTATTAAATAAACAATTTTTATATGCTATTAAAAAATTTATCAAACCATATTAAGTCAACTATCTACATTTTTCTCAGATTTCAAACCGTGTATTAAAATATTTTATATATAATTAATAATTATAGTTTTCATTATTTTAAATAATTGAACCTATTACATTACGAAGTTACATCCTATTACATCCCACATTACGAAGTTATCAATTATATTTTATTGTACCAGTTATAACTGCAATATAACTAGGATTAAATTCACTAATATAAATTACTGACAGCTGTAAAAAATCAGTGAATGATTTGGCAAACAAAACAGTTTTTCCTCCAAAATATGACCAAATATTAAATACAAAATTTTACCCTATAAATTTTAAAATTTTTAGTTTGTTTTTGCTCTAAATTACTACCGTCTGTAAAGAAATTTTTGGGACAATATGTGGTTTTAATTTATTTGAATTAATCGCAACAAACACGTAAAAACACATTTTTATAAATATATAGAGATTATATCTATCTGATATGATGGAATCATCTTATTTCATAGAATGAATAACAAAATGTATCGTTTAATAGAATGAATGATCCAAAATAGGACAAAACATTAAATGAAAAATTTTCTCCTTAAATTTTAAAATTTTGAGTTTGGTTTTGCTCTAAATTACAGGTACCAGTAAAGAATTTTTCATTACCACATGTAATGTAAACTTATCTGAAAATACGCGACAAATACAAACAAAACTATTTTTTATAAATTTAGACAGATGAGATCTATGTAATATGATTAAAGTCTCTTATTTAGTAGAGTGAATATCAGAAAGTTTCATTTAACCCTTTATTTACTGAACTATGTTGCCATTAATTTTTCAACTTCATTTTTGCACCAATAGTTTAGTTTTCTTGCAGAATAATCCCAGGAAACCCAAGAAAAAAAATGTAATTAACAGAAATATCTTAATTAATTTAATTATTAATTAACTTTTTTTAATTCCTACTTTTAGGTTATATCAATTTAATGTTGTTTGGGTTACATTATCCGCGTTCTTTATAATACAATGAGCAAAAATAATGATATAGTTCAAGATTTAAGCTAGATTTAAATAGTACTTTTAAGTACCGTCAGTAAATAAAGGGTTAATAGAATGAGTGATCTTTCAAGAATTTTATATTTTCGTCTTGACATTCTGAAATAAATGTGAGCTCTAATAGTCAAATATAAGCTAATCCAATTTTAAAAATCATTCCTTTTCTTTTAATTAAACATTTTCTAAAACAAAATTGTTAAACAAATGTATATTCTAAGAAGTAATTACTTATATATACCGAAATTTCAAGGACTTGCTTTGAATAAAAGGTAAACTTTGAATTACTGAATTTTTTTGTTTGTTTGTTTACCTAAAAAGAGGTAGAAGAATTTAATTTTTTTTCCAGGTAGTATCTAAAAAAACTCTATTTGAGGACTAATCCGTTCTTTAATCATTTTTCTTTATAATTCACTCATTTTTCCATTGCATTGCAAAAAAAAGGTTCATTATTTTCATTCATTTTGAAAAAAATAAAGCCTTTGATGCGATCAATTAAGCCGAAATGCTTGGAATATCATAAAAACTGTTTAAAAAAATAAAGAAAACACCACATGCTTAAAAAATATTGTAATTCGCTTTTTACGAAAAAGCAGTAATAAAAATCACTTTATTAATCAGCTTAATAAATACACGTTTTCCCTTATTAATTATTTTGGACATCGCCCGAGAAGATGAAAAAATTAGAAAAGTTTTTTTAAGCTTTTCTCTTCAAACTATCCGACAAGCGATACAAGAAATTCAACTCTTGTATATGATTATATCTTTTGACCACGGAAGGATATAGAATATATGATTTGAATTTATTGCTTTTTACTTTCCCGTATATTAAATATATTAAATGCAAGAATAATATGCGTCAAAAAAATCTGAATTAAGTTTTTGACTGATCACTATATTTCACATCACTATAGATCTCTGCCTATCTCTGCCGACGATAACTCATAATTGATTCGAGCTATACGGATTAATTTTGGAACTCCTTAATTTTAATAATTAATAAATTTTTATCACGGTAATTTTAGATTTCTATTAAATTATGAATGAAAACGCCCCTAATTGTTTCTCGTCTGAGTAAATAAGATAATAAAAAAAAATATATATAATAGCAAATTCGATGAAATTTGGTACATTTTTTCTACATCTAATATGTTATGTAGCACATGATTTAAGGATTTACCCCCTATCCGTCTGTACATTCGCAATTATAGATATTTATTCAAACTATTATTCGCAATTATCAATAATATTTAAAATGTTTATATTTGATGAGAATTAAATATATAATTTTTTTTATCATACCATAAATTACTGGGCATGTAAATTTAATAATTTTTCAACTACAAGCTAAGAGTGAAAATGAAAATCCTATTTGAAAGTTAATGTCTTGAGGAGAGCATTTACTATCACTATTTTAGTGTAAGCATTAGTAGGTGATTAAGGATTTTAAGGAACAATAAAATAAGTTTGAATTTTATCGTAACATTAAAATATCACAAATTGTGCTCTAAATTAAAATTTAAGAATTTATTAAAATTATAGAAAAAATTATTCAAAAAGGATACTAAAATCATTATTATTATTTTTTTAGTTTTTAAAAGCAAAAAATGCACTTTTATGACAACAAAATTTAAAAAATGTAGTTAAAAACATTTTAAAAATTATTTTATTTTCAACTGGCTCATTTAAAAACTTCGGCTTATCAATGGTTGACAGTGACCTTTTCCTTGTCTTGAAGAACAAGTATACTAAATCTCATTATTTGGGGCCAAAGTTAATATTTACGAAAAGGCACCCAAGCAAACATTAATCTTTCTGCATATAAATTTATTGGTTTGTTAATATCTATTTTTCTCTCTTTGCAGGAAATGGACTGCATCGTGAATCAGATGATGACGGTTGCAGAATACCTCGGATGGGACGTATCCGAACTCAAACCAGTAAGTTTTTTCCTTCATTTGGAAGGAAAATGCATCTTTTATACTTTTCTTCCATAAGTTTTTAGAAACATTCCCAACTTTCTTAAATATACCACTGCCATACAGACACATGCCAAAAGTTAACATCTTGGATGACTGAAAGAACAGGTAACAAATAGTTTTGGAATTGAAATCAATTGTCAGAATCACTTCCGATTTGTCAGGAAAATCGCTCCTAAGTAAATCAGTGTTGGCGACCGGACATTTATTTTTTTTATGTCAGGCCTCTTCATGTCTTATGCCGGGTTTGAATTAGACCCGTTATAAGAGGACAAGAAGACAGCGCATGTGCAGAAAGGTTAAGAAATCTGCTCTGTCAATTGCAAGTAATTGCTCTGGTGGGACATTCCAAGCCACTGCATGGTATTTGTCTTCTTGTCATCTTATAACGGTCTTATTGCACATGCATTTGTAGAATTTTGTGGGTTCTTTTGGTACGAAAAAATTCATCACTTATCATAGATCATTTCTAACTTTTTTTTTGCCCTTTCTGATATGAAGTTGGGTTTTTTTTTCTTTCATTTTATTTGCCACTTCATTTTTATAGTTTTCCTAATGTAGGTATGTTGCTCCTTTTTTATTTCCCATGTCTCTTTAGGTAATTATCCATCATTTTAATACGATAAGCAGTGAAAAAGAAAACCTCGTCTCGAAAACGGCAATTTATAGCCAAGCATGGGATGCCTGAATCTATCTTATGAAATTGTTACAAGCATCAATCAGTCTCTTAATATGCATGAACTGCTTACTGACTGTCTTATAACTGAGCGAGTGTAAACCCCGCATTATTATAAGTCTTCACTTAAATGTAAAAATTATATTTATTTGAAGTCCAGTTATCCGAATCTATTCCTACTGACAATGCACGCCAATACGCTAGTGCATTAAAGAAGATTGGTTCGTAAAGTAAACTTTGTAATGAATTGGATAAAGGATTAACTGCTTAAAGTTTAAGTTTTATTTTCGACATAGAATTCATTAGTTATATATTTTCTCATCATCTTAAATTGAATTAATTCTATTTGTCTATTCAAGTGGCATCTTGCATTTTCACACTAACGACTTGAAAAGACAACCAATGATTTTCATTTTCAATTTGATAAATGACATCTAACACTATATTTTCCTCATCCGGATTAACAAAGTCTGGTTGAAATCTACTTTAATGCGCCTTTTTACCTTGACAAAGATTCCTAAAGGCTTAGTCATTAAAGTATGAAGTAATCTTATACTATAATACGAGGAATGGTTGCCAAGTCGAAAATCGCCCCAGAATTAATAAACTCCGGTAAACTTGGGGGTCTGGGGTTTTTGGCCACGAGGAATCGATTGGCGCCGGTTTTGAAGCGCTACGGTAGAGCAGTTCGGAGTTACAGATAAGATATTTTCAAACTTTATTAGTTGGCCATTTTGGCTAATAGGTTTCAAGCGGTAACGTGCTGCCATCTATAGCCAATATGGCGAACTAATAAAGTTTCCAGAAGATGATCCGGAACTGATCTCGAAATGGATGATCCATAACCCGTCTGGTGATATGAACCCAAGCGCTCCTTGCATGGTCAGCAAACATGGAAGAGACCAGTGCAGATGGGGATTTCCAATGGAACATCAAGACATGACATCGCTGGTGGACGATGAAAAGCCGAGGTTTAACCGGTTATCTTTTCACCAATGTGTTCACAAATTTTCTTACGGCATGTATTGTTTTGATAAATCACAATTGAAAATTTAAATCTTCGAGTTAGCTTCGATACCTGTTTTCTCCGAGCGGAGCTCGGTCACCCGCTGGTATATATTAAGCTGAAGTAATATACATTAAGACTAACTGAATTAATAAATATAAAGTAGTATGTACATTAATTCAGCTAGTGAAAAAAATCACATCGCTTCACTTTCCTTTATTGCCCATCCTGTATCCAAATTTATCATTTCCATTCATTAGATTATCTTCTTAAATTTGTAATATTAATGACTGTTCAGGAATTCAAGACAAAGATATTTTATCTTTCCGCACTTTGGTTTGTATCGTAATTTATGCAAAAAAATATTATTTTCCATTCTCCTCAAATTACTCAGCATCTCACTTCAAAATTTATTCGAGAAAAAATATCTGAGCCCTAAAGTTACATTTTTATCAGTTTCTGATCATTCAAAATACTATGGAAATGACGAAAGGTTATAAAGACAGAATTAAATTATCAATTTACAGACAGAATATAGGACTATGTTTCTGTTAACAAATAAAACATTTAAGTTGCAAATTTCTAATGAGCTCAGATGATAAATTGATGTAAAAAAAATCTTCCATTAAAGATCGCTTTATGAAACAAGTTTTCTACTCCAGATAACCATTTTCAACAGACTTGGAATCCAACAAATCTTTCGACTTGAAATCCATCCAATCCCTTAATCATTTAATAAGCAATCTAATTCGATTGATTATTAAAATAATCATGATCTGTTATGAAGATCAAAATGAAGTTATCGATGGCAGGCACAATTGTATTTCTGCTTAGAGATAACATATTTAAGTTGTAAGTTTTCTGCAAAAAATTAATATTGAATTTAGACACAAAATACTTCCATTAAACATCTTTTTTTCAATTCCTAATATTAGGTCACGCTCTCCCTACATATATATATATATTCACTTATATATTTTGTCCAAATTTTCAGTCGTTAATAATATACTTTTTATTCATTAGTTCAAATGCATTTTTTTAAATTTGTAGTGGATGACGCTTGGTATTAATGTAGTTTTTTTCCTTCAATTATTAAGTTCAATTCATTTTTAATATTTAAATAGAGTTTTAGCAGTTTGTAATAAAAGTCGAAATCAAAGGGCAGTATTTCAATCTGTAAAAATATAAGGATTTCAGTATTTTTCCCTTGAAAGTGAAAAAATACGAGTTCAATTCTTGCGAAAATCAATACATTTTTATACTTAATTTCTTTTGATAAGTATTTAATAAAAAGTAACTAAAATAATGTTTTACTTTGTCGACTTAAGAAGGAATTAAATCTTTAAAAAAAATTTTATTCTACTTGTTATGATACAACTCCTCAAATCCGAATAATTGGTTTCATCGAAAACTTGAAACCCCACTAAATCTACTCATAAATTGAATTTTCTTCGAATCCGACTATACCGAAAAATTGCGGGGATCAATCATATTCTATACTCCTTCACCAATTCATAAATTAGGCTTAACCGAGTCTTTAATGTCTGTGATATTTCAAAACTCTTTATTTATATTTTTTTTTCAAAGTGAATTTATGTGTGCTTTGTTGCAGATTCTTCAAGAAATGATGGTCGAAATCGATTACGATTCAGATGGTACAGTCTCCCTGGAGGAATGGAAAAGGGGCGGACTTACAACCATACCTCTTCTTGTGCTCCTAGGATTGGACGCTGTGAGTGCAGATAAATTTTATGTCTTATCCTATAAATCTATAAATCCAGGGCAATTCCAGTAAATCTTCCCTCACCCTCTTAATGTCCCGGATGTTTTAATGTGTCGTAAATAGTATAAATTTATTTAAATTATATTTGAAGTGAGTAATGGGAATTGGTTTGGAATCTACAAGGATGATGATGGTTAAATCCTGTTTAAGCCATTAGGATCACGTTTCGCCTGTGTTTTAAAAGGGTTTAATGTACCCGCCGTAGAAAAACCATCTCTTAGTTTCGTTTAAAGCGTATTTTCCAAAATAATAGATTTACGCAAAATTTTGGAAGGATTATCGGTTGTTTGAGGTATGTGAAGGCGTTCTGAATGAAAATGTGATATTTTTAAACTTTTTGCATGAAAGATAGCAGAATTTTTTTTTTCAATTTACAGATAAATATGTAGAAAGGAGCATAAAATAAAAGATCTTTATAAAATGATTTGTTAATTATTTTGCATATAATTAATGAAATTTCATAATTAATAATTTATAATTAATAAATAAATTATACATAGTTTTCCAACAAATAAATAAGCTGTATTTGTATAGAGACTTTAAATACTGGAAGTGGATTGAAAAGAAACATGTGAACATTCATTTTATTCCCTTTATGAAGTATAAAACATTTTATGAAGTATAAGAAGTGAAGAAACATTCACTTTATGAAGTATAGGAAGTAAAGAAACTTTCACTTTATGAAGTATAAGAAGTGAAGAAACATTCACTTTATGAAGTATAAGAAGTAAAGAAACTTTCACTTTATGAAGTATAAGAAGTGAAGAAACATTCACTTTATGATGTATAAAACATTTACTTTATGAAGTATAAAGAAATCATACAAAAGCACTTTACCGATATGTTGACCTCTTGAGGCCAATCAACCAATCGAGATGAGATGCCCGATAGAGGTATAAGTTCATACTTCTGAATATCTTAAACTGAAATCTCACCACTGTTTGTTGCATGGACTGACCACTAGAGGTTCACTTGACTGGTATATTTTGTTTTCATAGATGCTTTCTTCATGAAAATATTCAAAAATATAATTACTTTCAAACGTTTTTCAAAAACTTCATACCGAACGTAGTCATATACCTTAAATATGTTTAGAAATAATTACTTTTGAAAACTAAGCATAGTACAACTGATTTTAAAATGGAGCCAGTTGATTATGTAAAATATTTAAATCGTGACTGTGTATAATTTCTGGAATCAAAAAATGACTAAGTCATTATAATGTTTCGTGATAGAATATTCTCTTGAATATCAATCCCTTACTTTTGAGAAAAAACAATGAAGTAGGATTTTAGAGATTTCTATAGAAAATGAGTGAGGGGAACATACAGGGTGATCAGCGAATAAGTCCTGATTTCAAAATTAAATATCTCTACAAAAATCAATAGAATTATGCGGTAAACCGTACGTTTATTAGCAAAACTATAAAAATAAGTTAGAAAGTTTAGTTACGAAAATCGTTAACAGATGACACTCTGAGCTGAAAACTCTTTCTCTGAAAGTGATGTGGTCTTTAGAATCAAAATACAATTTTTCAAAATGTTCACAGTTCGAAACAATGAGGTGGCGTAATCGAACAATGAAATTTGACATCACGGCTTGCAATGTCTCAACGGAAATGGAATCACATGCAACACCAATCAATGATTCAAGCTCATCTAGAGAGCGGGATTGTTTCTATAGTCAGTCTTTCAATGCTCCCCACAGAAAGAGGTCACAAGGAGTCAGATCGGGAGAAATTTTTCATTTTTTACGTCACACTGAGAGCGTCTATGGGCATTGTGATCAGAGTGCCATCTGTTAACGATTTTTGTCAGTAAATTTTCTAAACTTTTGTACAGCATTTTTACAGTTTTGCTAATAAACATACAGTTTACAGCATAATCCTATCGATCTTTGTTGTAGAGATATTTAATTTTTAAATCAGGGCTTATTCGCTGACACCCTGTATTATGATATATCTAGGATCATGAGCTTTTATATAAAATAAAAAATTGAGAATCAATATCTGAGTTTGGAACAGCTGAAATATAATTTTCTGTCGAGGAAAGGGGTTTCTTATTATTTTAAATGTATATATAAAATGCAATTAAGTAATTCAAAACAAAATCAGACGAAAAAGTAACATTTAAAATTTAAAAAATAAATAGAAGAAATATACAAATAATTACACGATCTTTTAAATTCTAAGCAACACCAAACGTTTTAAATCAGATTTAGTTTTGCTTATAATAGCATGTAAATTTCTGAAAATGTGGCAAATTCAATGAATTTGAAACCACATCTGGGAGCATGTAAAGACCAGGCAATGACTACTATGATCTTATATAACAATTGTGCAACGGAACACTAAACGCTGTCCTTGATGAACGTGCTAGAATGTTACGTTATCATGGTAATTTCCACCGCAATTTCAGCATACGTGAAAATGATCGCACTCCTTCAATTTACACGATGACAGACTACCGGACTTTAATCGTTCGTGAATAATGTTTCTTGGAATTATCGGAACCCTCGTCTTCCAATTTGGCGAGCGAATTAGAGGATTCTCTTACAATAAAGCAATGGATGATGCCATCGGTAATTTAGTAGATCTGCTATTTCATGTAAATGGCTCCGAGAAGAATGGAAATCTCTGTCTTGGATCTAATGATTTGGAGGATAATGTCTTGCTTAGAATCTACTGCCCGTGCTGGATTTGCTAAGATCCAACTTTGACCTTTCAGAAATCATTCTGAACTTAAAAGTTTCTGGGAGTTGCATCTCTTGTAGATTTAAGGATGCTAATGAGTGTTGTTTTAAATCTTCTTCAAGCATGCAGGATATTGTTTTGGCATTTATCTTTGTGTCTTTTCGATTGCAAATTGGGAAATAATTTTAAAAGTTTGAAAATGGCTGTAATATGTTTAAAGTTTATTATACAATTATAACATTATGAATTTACTGAACTTTCATCTCATTTGAATAATGAAATTATTTAAAATTATGGCCTATAAATAACTGATATTGTAATTGTAACGGCATATTAGTCTTCCTGATATGGGATAAATACACGAGTTAAACTACTGTAAAGTTCAACGATAAACTATTTTTAATATTTTCTGTTCATTCACTATAATAACTCACTTTTTGCTGTTACCTGTAATAATAACTTGATTTGTTGCAAATTATCTGGTGACTCGAGATTGATTCTGATGTTGCTGTGGTAACCTTTAGGATACTGCAGTCAGCAATTTTTTTTAAAAATTAAACTAATAGATTTACGAAGTTGATTCTTGAAATATGAATCTCAATATTAATTAATTATTCAAAACAGTAACGCCATGAATACAATGATAACATTGAGAAACTATATAAAGCTTTACAGACGAAATTTGGTATACATTTACACCAAAATTATAAAATTCTATGAAATTTTGAGCATAATTTATTCATAACTATGGAGCGGTTTGAATGTAAGTTAACACTATAACTGCAAAATGAAGAAAGCTAACAAACGACAAAATTTTGTACACAGATTTAGCATCTACAATATGACACTAATCCAATTTTTGACCAAATACAACGATGGATCGACCGTCTGCTAGTCTATACTTTCAGAAACATGTAAATGCGACAGCTCAAAAACGCGTAGCTGTAGGTGATAGCAAAAATCGAAGTCTTTACGTTAGGGTTCGTAGTCAGATAACAAGACCACAAGATAAAAGTGATCACTCAAGCTTGAGGATGTTATCTCGTTTACAGAGATTCCACTACAAACGCAATGACTTACATATATCAAATTTGGTATGGAATTTTATGACTGCAAGTGCAGTTTTGTGTCAAAATTTTGTTTGAACCTTTTGGGAAAAAATGTGTATACAACAAAAATTCGATTTTCGTATGCTATAAACTAAAGTCATGTTGTTATATTTTGCATTTACTTTTTTAAAGTGATATTTAATACTTATTTCATTTGCATTAATATTAATTTTTTTTTAATTTGAGCTTTTGTCAATGTGATGGCAATTTATTGATAAAAGCTAGTTTTTTCTCATGCACGCGTAACATTTTAGAAGTTATATTTTATTTTTACTTCATGCCAGCTAAATTGCTGATAAATGTGGTTCAATTATTCTGTTTTAAAAAATCATTTTAAAATAGAAATTTAATTTGTAACTCTAAAATTTAAGGAATGGTAACGTTTTAATATGTTTTAATATCAGCGAAATTGGTAACGCTGTTGTAATATTACATGAAACAAAATGAAAGATAACGTGCGAGCTAACATCTTGTTAAAATGCTGAAAATATACAACCTACAGAAAAGCACTCTGGAAAAAACTCTACATCGAACAACCGTATATCTCTTTTGCCTCCCTGTTGTCTCAAGCTCTAGCAAACAAACAATATCTTAGCATCTTCTTTCAAGCCCTCAAGCATTTTGACATTGACTAACAGTAACTGTTTGGTTCCTATGAGATAACAGCCTTAGCTGGTTCATCCCTCACTGTCTCTATTCAAGTAAACGTGAGAGTTTGTGTGTGTGTGTGTGTGTGTGTGTGTGTGTGTGTGTGTGTGTGTGTGTG
>JAPMOQ010022749.1:354969-432258 GCA_026543055.1 Argiope trifasciata | reverse complement strand
GTGTGTGTGTGTGTGTGTGTGTGTGTGTGTGTGTGTGTGTGTGTGTGTGATTTTTTTAGAAAATAACGTTTTCTATTTACGTTAAATAAGTATTAAGAAATCCGACTGTGTTCAAAGGAAAATTTTTGAAAAATTGCATTTCTCAAAAAGTATTTAAAACTATGAATTTTAAATGTGTTGCTAATCAAAATAAAAAATAACATAAATAAAAAAGTTATTTGAAAATATAATATATTTTGAAAAATAGGAAAATTTGCTGTAAATTTTAGTGAAATTTTTAACCAAAACGGTTAACAAGCTACACAAAATTGCAATGTCGCAATCCTCTACTTCTTTGCACACAAGTTATAATAGAAAATGATGAATGAAATGAGCCAAAATCAAAGAAAGATTTTGCGATATAAAGAAGTTATGGGTAAAAATATACATATATATGCAATTTTTTCCATCAATTCACAGCTCATATTTTCTAAAAACTCCTATAAATGAAGAAGTATTTCACCAACATTAAAACTTTTGGTTCATTTCATTGAACATATTATTTAAAATTCACTCTGAAATTTGTATGAAAAATACCTCCATTAGATTTTGAGATATCTTGTCAATGGTAGAGAAATTTTATGAAAGTGAAAGTTTTGGGAAAATTAAAGACAAATTTCAGCTGAAAAATATATTTTGATTAAAATTCCCTTAGATGATAGGTCAGGCATTAATTTTCCTAGAAAAGATAAATTGATTTGGGAAAAGGAAAGAATGAACTACAAGAAATAACAATTTTAAAAATTGCCTGTATAGTCGATAGTCCGTGTTTTTAACGTAGTCGGATACCTTAATCACTAAAACCTCGCCAAGAATGACACGATAGTTTCAGTAAAAATGCCGAGTTAAGTCCAGAAATTAATATTTCACAATTATTGTATGTCAATATCATACAAGGCCTTCTCTGGGCTTGACAAATTTATTAGAGATCAAGCGAGAAAGTTTAGGTAATACCAATACCGAACTAGGGGGTGGGGTCACATAACTTGGCATGAAATACGAGAAAATGAAAAAACAATCATTATGATGATGAAACTGAAACCTCTTCACATTATTTTTCCTTTTGTGTAATTATATAAATTTTTCATGGTGTAAATTTATCGCATTGCTCATTCTTAATTTCATATAAGAGCTTCAACGTTTACTCACCGTAATAAGCCTTTTCTTACTTTTATTTTTCTCTCAAAATAAAAGTTTGATTACTAAATTATCTGTTCGGTATCCAGTTATTGAGAGTATCTCAAGAATGCTTTTCGTAATTTTGAATAGTTACGGAAATTACTGAAATCCTGATGAAGTGTCAACAATAATCGCTAACAGTTATTTCTCTACATAGAGTATATCTTAAATATTTGATTAATATCTCTTAATATATTACTCAAAGTGTCCGACATTGAATTATCTCTCCTCAAACTAATGGGCCGTAATAAATCTTTCTAACTGAAATTCAATTCAAACATTATACATAAACCACAAGCACCTTGATGAAAAATTCATTGAGAATGCAGCAAGCGCCAAGTCTTGATGAATTCGTAATTCATCAGTAAACAACACAGTTCTCGAATTGGAAAGTAAAAAGGACAAACACTTATACGCTTAAATCTTCCCAAATTACCTGATCAAACATGCTATTTAAATTTAATGGGCTTGTGGATCCGACCATCTATCTAATTAGCTAATTTCCTTTGTTATCAGGGGGAAGAAAATGGATCATCCAATAAGATAATGAATGGGAATCACAGGAGTTTATAGTTTAAGAGACGTGTTAAAGAATCAAAGTTTTCTATTTCTGGACTATCTCATATATTATGAAATACGATGTCCTTTTTATTTAGCCTTGTCGTAAAGAGATTGTTTTTGTTTAGTTATATTAACATCCCTTTTTAAAGCAACACTAGGACTATTTTGGGACGGACCTCATGATTTTTAACCATGGTCAGATGACGAGGACGACACCTGAGGTGACTAACCCCTCTCCACACCACAGCAGGAGGACGTTTAACGTGCACTTGGCTCTCTTACAGGACGGTTCTTCGGTGGAACCTGGTCTCGAACCTGAGACCTTACCACCGAGCCACCGTGGCCCTGTCGTAAAGAGAAAAAGAACAAGTTTGAACCTTGTTCTAAAATTTTATGCAGGAATAAAATGTCGATTGAGAAGTTCATGCTGTGTCTTACTTGCCGTATAGTATATAACCCATAAACAATTGGTTAGCTGGTATATAATCCATAAACAATTAGTTATCTGGTATATAACCCATAAACAATCAGTATGGAGTTGCTACAAAACTCGAAAAAAAGATTTATAATTCTTGAGATAAATGCATACCTCTAATTTCACACATCTTTCTTGTTCTCTTTTTATAACTTGCAATCAATACATAAATCAAAATAACAAGAAATTGTCGTGGCCAATTTGGCATACCGCCTTATTTAAGATTTGCCGATCCATGGTTCAAATCCCCAACACTGTGTTTTATCCAAAGATTGGAATTATTTTATTTAAATTGATACCTGTTGTTTATCTAAGATTTGTAAGGTGCTAGATCTTTCAAAAATATTCAAATTGGATTGTTTTTGAAAATTTGATATGTGTATACAAGCCGAGTCCTATGAGTGACGAGTAAGTTCTCAGTCTCGTGCTGTTGTTAATTGCTTCATTTTAATGAATCTAGTTGTTTAAACTAACGGCATAATTCTTAACATTGTCGTGACAATATATACAGATATACACTGAAGTGACAAAAGTCATGGGATGGCTGTTAATATCGTGTCGGTCCTCCTTTTGCCCGGCGAAGTGCAACAACTCGACGTGTCATGGAGTCCACAAGTCGTTGGAAGTCCTCTGCAGGAATATTGAGCTATGCTGTCTGTATAGACATCCATAATTGTGAAAGTGTGGATGGTGCAGGAGTTTGGGCACGAACGGACCTTTCGATGACGTCCCATTAATGCGCGATGGGATTCATATCGGGCGATCTAGGTGGCCAGATCATGCGCTGGAATTGTCCGTAATGTTCTTCAAACCAATCGCTAACAGTTCTGGCTCGGTGACATGGCGCATTGTCATCTATAAAAATCCCATCGTTGTGTGGGTACGTGAAGTCCATGAATGGCTGCAAGTGATCTGCAAGCAGCTGAACATAACCATTTCCAGTCAATGATCGGTTCAGTTGCACCAGAGGACCGAGTCCATGCCATTTAAAAACAGCCCACACCATTATGCAGCCACCACCAGCTTGAACAGTGCCTTGGTGACAGTTTGGGTCCATGGCTTCGTGGGGTCTGCGCCACACTCGAACTCTACCATCAGCTCGTAACAACTGAAATCGTGACTCATCTGACCACGCCACGGTTTTTCACTGGTCTAGGGACCAGTCGATATGCTCACGAGCCCAGGAGAGTCGCTGTAGGCGATGTCGTGCTGTCAGTAAAGGCAATCGAGTCGGTCTTCTGCTGTCATAGCCCAAGGAAGACAAATTTCGCCGCACAGTCCTATCGGACACGTCCCTCGTACGTCCCACATTGATTCCTGCTGTTATTTGACGAAGTTCTGCGTGTCTATTAACATTGACCATTCTACACAGACGTCGGCGGTCTCGGTCGTTAAGTGCAGGTGGTCGCCCACTGCGCTGTCCATGATGGGATGTGATGCCTGAAATTTCATACTCTCGGCACACTCAAAGTCTGTTAATTCTCGTCGTGCCGCCATAAATCACGAAAAACCTGTTCACATGAATAACTTGAACCCAAATGAAAGCTCTGGAAAACGAACTGCGCATTTATACTTTTTCGTTGCGATACTACTGCCATCTGTATATTTGCCTATTGCTATCCCATGACTTTTTTCACTTCAGTGTATATACAACAGAGTTTAGCAAAAACTTAATTTTTTGCACTCAGACAAGCAATTCGGTGCGAAATTATTCATCTAATACAAGGCATGTTTATTGTTTCAAAAACTAGATATATATAATTGTTTCAAGTTGAATTTCCCAGAAAAGTTAATTTTCATTTTTACCATTGATTGATTGATTAAAATAAGTTGAAAAGTGGAATTTTGGCAACAGAGGGTTATCTTCTAATTCCAAAAGAGTTTATTCGATAGATGTTCGAAAGCTTCAGAGATTTGTGAAGAATCCAGAAATATTGCTTATTCAAAAAAATTTGTCACTAGAAATATTGTTTTTTAACAAATCTGTAGGTATTTTTAAATATCAAAATTCAAAAATAAATAAATGAAACGAGAAAATGGCAAGCCTTCTTGAATGGTGACCACATGTCACCTCTCAAGTGCAAAGAGCTTTATGTGAAATCAGCTTTTATGTGAAAAACCGGATATATGTTTTCTTCCAATCAGTATCATAATCTTTAGATGTTTCTTCTATCTAATTTTTCAAACTAACAGACGGGTAGACTTCCTATATACTTACCTATTCCAAAATTTGTTTTCTTAGAGATCGCAATTATTTAAATTTCGTTTTTCCGTCACATTTCGTTTTTAAGCTATAGTCTTCTCTAAAAACGGACATATCCTGTCTATCGAGATTCAAATCATCGATTTCTTCTCTTCTTTCCTGATACTACATAGACATGTGCCGGCGTCCTGGCAGAGTGATTGCATCTCTTCCCCATGGTCTGAATATCCCGGGTTCGAGTCTCGGTTCGGGCATGATTGTTCTTCTGTGCTCTATCTGTGAGGTGTGTGAATGTTCCCCATGTTAAAAGGGGCTGTGCAAGCAAATGCGACGAATGAAGTAACTAAGTTGTACCCTTGGTCCTAGATGGCGCTACCAAAAAAACATGAGTCGCCTCATTTCGGCTTAAATCACTTACAAATAACAGTCAGCGGGCTTGCATAGTGCCATAAGTAATAACAACAACAACATAGACTGGTTAACTCCCTCGTGAATTTTTAGTAATTCGTATTTACTTTCCAATTAGATGATTCCTCCAATTTGCGATTAAAAGGTAGCAATAAAAATGAAGTGTCTATTTAGATAAATGGTTCGAATCACAGTCATGGCAGCGAAAGTTTAAAAAAAAACCACATATTCATTTTAAATTTCAGTTATTTGAAAACCTCCTTCACTTTTACGTACTTCATTGAAGAACAAAATTAATGAATTTTTATTTTGGTATAAACCTTTAATTAGTATCTTCCACTTAAGACCATTTAAAAAATTACATTCATAAATAAATATATATATCATCGCTGGTGAAAGCCGATTCCAATAATAGCTAAAAAAAATGTGTTTACTTTTTGAAGTGTTTAAATATATTAAGGATCACTGGCAAAGCCTTCTTTATTTAAAATTATAAACCAGTAAACGCATTCTTCAACTAAGTGTGTGATGTCACATTGTTTACATTCAAGTTCAACTTAGTGTATGATAGGATTTTAACCCACCAATATTTTTAAACAAAACTATTTATTAAAATGTTCCAATGTGGAGATTCATTCAATGAGGTAATCATTCCCAATTATTATTTGTCTCAAATACATGAAATGTAAATGTACAAAATGAAACCGAATATTTACATTTTTCAACGAAATCCGATTCCTTATTAATACATATGAGTTTTTTAAAAAACTGTTTCATTAAGATGAGTAGCAGCATGTTAATTTTTATTCATTTTTCTATTTTCAGAATGTTAAAGACGATGGTAATCATGTTTGGAGATTGAAACACTTCAATAGACCTGCGTATTGTAACCTGTGTCTCAACATGCTAGTTGGACTTGGGAAAAAAGGCCTTTGCTGCATCTGTAAGTTGCTCTTTTAGTTGAGTGCTCTAGGGTATTTGACCTTTTAAAACTTTGCTCTGCACAAATAAAAATAAAAATAAACAGATGTACTATTATGAAACCCTTTTTCTTTAGAAATCAATACATCTTAAACGAAATGTTAATAATCAAGGATTAAAGTATGTTTAAACTTACTTAAATATAATCGTAAATAAATCTGCTCCATATAATTAAATGTAAATATGCTACATATTGTGTAAGTGATATTTAATATTACATAATAATAATATTAAGATTTTGGTAAAAGTGAAGTATAGTGTGCCCCTTGCTGCGCCAAGGATGCCAAGTTGCCAGTAAAGATGGCTGACAAAACAACACTTCAGCGAAACAGTTATGGTTACCACTTTATGCATTAAAATTATGATCTTAGCTGAATAGTATTAAAATTTTTATTTTAATCTGTGATTTATTTAATCTGTAACTAAGATTTTAATTAAATTTTTTTAACCTTTATGATCACTATCGTTGCTTATCTTAACCATTTTGAAAAACATTTTCACATAGGCTGCTCCAGTCTGTTGTGTAAAGAGCAAAATTTAGATGTCTTTCGACATCTAAATTTTATTTTCTTAGATTTCTTCGATGCCTTTCGACATCTGCAGGAGGCACCGGGAAGAATTTTTTAACTTAAAAATATATCCAACGACATCGCTAGCGGCGGGAGTTGGAATCTAATAGCTCTGATAACACATTGAACATGAGGACTGTGAGGATAACAGTAACAGTGCATGCAAGCAAATATCCTTTCCTAACTTCATCAACTCTTTAAATATATATAGATACCCATCATCCATTCTGCAGATTCAAAAGACATCCATTCTTGCGCAATTGCCTACATAGCAAATTAACAACGAACGTTAGAGCACCAAAAGAATGACGAGAACTATGAATGATTCCAGTGCAGCTGAATTTTAAAATAAGAATGCAGACAATTTATTAAAAAGCATACTGACAAATGAAAATAAATATTTTCTGTTCGTATTCACATTAAAAATGGAATTGTGGTGTCTTATTAATTGTAAAAAAAACTTTCAATTAGAATAAAAAAGAAAATTAAAATAGTTAATCGATTTTTTTATTCCATTAATTTGACATTTTTCATGAAACATTTCAACTCAATTATTGTAAAAAGTAGACTGAGGGTTGCTTTAGAAGTACGTTCCGTTGAGTTTCCATATTGGCGACGAACTCGGGAGGGCACACTATTCTTCAATTCAATCAAGAATTTTTAATGATGGGGGCAAATGCTGAAAAATAAGGTCGTTTCAATGAAATAAAGGTCCAGCTTTATATACAGTACAGTTCAAGACTAAATTAAGTACAAGTTTGTCATATTTATGTCTTATATTTAATTTTAATTAATGACATGTATAAAACTTCTTTACAAAATATGATCTATCTTAAAGCATTTAAATTTTTCCCTTTTCTAATGTGTATTTTTCATAAATTTTTAATCAAAACTGCATGGTCAATTTTTTTTTAATGTTGAAATTTGTTTTAATATGCACCTTTACATAGCCAATGGAGCCAATAATGCAATTGTCAAAGTGGTCAATCTAAACTTTTGAAAAAATCTTAAAGACAAACTTATAAGACAAACGCTAATGTCAAGAGGTTTGCTAGAAAAACTACTCTTGTTTGTTGGGTTGCAATAATGATGACAACTTCAATTGTTCATATTAAAGCAGGTTTCCTTTTGTGAATTCATTTATGAAGTTTCTATTTTACCTTAAAACTTATTTTCTTGAATTGAAACGTATGATCAATTGAATTGAACAAACTTGAATTGAAATCTAGCATATGATCAAGGAGCCAATTTAAGAGAGCTCTAAAAGAGGTGTATATAGATACTAAAATAAAAGATTTAAAGAGATACCATCTTACATTCCATTTAGGCCCACCTGAAATATAAGTCGTAGCTGAATAATTTTTTTTTCTTTTGAAGATTTCGCTCCACATTTCAAAACTGTAGATTGGCGAGAATTATGGTTATGTTGGCAGATTTTCGTCGAATCTGTTTTGGAAGGATTTAAGAGGAGTGCTTAGCTGAAATTCGGTTCATATTATTATATCATACCTGAATTTGAACATTCATTTAAAATTCTGTGTCTAAAAATTGTACCATTCAATATAATGGGAATGTAATTATTTATTTATCTATATTACCATTTGTGTATTCCATTTTAAAATTAAAAACCAGCATTTTGAAAAATGTTTGAAATTTCATGATTCAGTGATTTTTCTAATTGTGTTAAATATTAATGCATTTTTCCGAATTTTCCGATAAAATATACCACTGCTCAATTATTTCTATTTCGTATAAAGTAAAATAAAACAATAACGTTGTAAATAAATAGAAAAACTGAAACTAAACTAGTACAGTGAATATTTCACTTAAATTCATAGAAATAATTAGATTAATTCAATGCCCCTTTTATTTTGAATTTGTGCGATATTTTCAAATTCAAGATAAAAAAATAAAAAATATCTGCATATAAACATTTGCAGTATTACAAAGTGTTTGAGATTTTAATACTTGAAATTGGCACTATAGTGCAGAGAATATACATTGTTGCATAATATCTAATTAAAAATCAAACTAAAAATTTTATAAAAATTTATAGAACAGATTTTAGATCTAGAATTACCTAATTCGGCACTTGTTATTTCTAGGATAGTAGGTGCTCATAAGGTTATTATTTTTGTTTATTTGACTAGAGTTTTCATTGAAATTTAATCACAATCACGGAAGTTTCCCTCAATAAGTTACAAGCATATTATTGTACGAGGGGTATCCGAAAAAAAGTTTAAAAGCAACAATATTTGGAATTTGTGGATATGAATATTGTTACCCAGAATGCAGACAGATAGCAGTAGTTGTCTTAAACCGGTCGTTCGAGCAAATAATGTTAGTAAGTTCGTACTGAAACCTGAAACAGCGACAGTAATGGCAAGACGTCTAGAGAAATGGTCTCGCACAGACGGTGATGTGTAAAAAGATGCCAAGAACACACTGAATAGCTAGGGACCTGATTATCAACAAGAAGGGTTAAACATCTAGAGGTGTGATAAATGCGTCAGCAGGTTTGGTGATTATGTAGAGAATTGATCGCCACATATGCCTCTTAATTACCATTTGCATCCTAGATGTATTGTTAATAAAGCATTTTTCCTTTGCCGTGTAAATTGTTTTAGGATTTCCCCTTGTATTAAAAAAATCTAATACATTTTCAAAAATATTTTGCTGTAAAGATTTTTATTTTTTAATTACGTACTTTTACTCACTATAGGCGCATTGATACTTAAAATGTTTTTATACTCAGTTATGATATTTCATTTTGAGTTTTATCTGAATTGCATGATCTACTTTCTAATTAGGTTCTAATTCTCTTCTAAGTTCTAGCTAACGCCTCAGTATACAATGAAGGGTCTCACTCCCGCATCGAATTACTGAATGTTTAATTTTTAATTTAAAGTGAAAACATAGAATAATTTAAAATGTAAAGCCGCTTGAACATTTCAAATGTCCTTCTATTATTGTATTAATTCAAACATAAATGTCCCAAATAGGGTTTGGAATCTAATTAAGAAACGAGAAATGTTTTTTTAATTTAATTCAACTCCTACTTAGTTCAACAAAGAAAATTTTTATTTTAATTACTTTTTTATTAAATAATTAACAAAAAATGTATTATGTATCAAAATATTATTGATTTTCTCAAGAACTGAGCTCGCATTCTTTACTTTCACTTGGAAAAAGTTGAAATCCTTGCATTTCACCAACGGAGCTACTGCCTGTCGATATCAATTTTCATTACAAACTGCTAAAACTCTATTTGATTATAATTAATTAATATTTTTAAAAAACTATATTAACATCGAGTGTCATCCACTACAAATTTAAAAAATGTATTTTGAACTCGAGTGGATTAATGAAAAGTATTTTATTAACGATTGAAAATTTGATATATAAATATATATATAAAGAGAAAGTGGAACTAATAGTAGGAAATGAATGAACTAACATTGAAGTTCAAGATTTAGTCTGATAACAGAAAACCATCTAATTATATGATTAATTTTCAAAGGAAGAATTTAATAGCAAACCAAACCACCGGCTTGAGCTGCAGCTGTGGCTATAAAATAGCATATATACATTAATAAAACTTAAAACATTGATATGCTGTGATGTTTTGGGATAGAAGTTTCAAAATCACTTTAATTTTTTTTCTTTCTTTCAGTCTGCAAGTACACCGTTCACGAGAGATGTGTGCAGAGAGCTCCAGCTTCCTGTATAAGTACCTACGTCAAATCTAAGAAAACATCCCATGTAAGTATTAAAAACTTCTGAGGATATTAATTCTTACACAATGCTAGAATTTCGATGACCTTCGCTGTTTTTGAATTATTATTCTTTCGAAAGCAAAGTATAAGAAAAATGCAGTATGACAAAAAAAATTTAAACTGGAAATTTTGGAGAATCTCTACGTTTTAGACCACCCCGAGATTGAAAAACACGTTTTTGGAATTATCTGTTCATCAATCACGACAACTTAAAAATTCTTTGAATTTACACAAAGGAAAATTTAAATATATTAGGTTGTTCGGAAAGTAATTTCGTTTTTTCCCGACAGAGGATTTAATTGTATTTTTCGCACCCAATTTCATACTTAAACCGCAAAATCATTTTATGTTTTAAGAGCTGATATAGCAAGGCTTGAGTGTGAAAAAGTGCAGCTGATTCTTCGCAGTAGTTTTTGGATGGTACCCTTTTAAATATGGAGAGCAATAAACAGCATTTTCGTCATTTTTTTCTTTTTTGCTATATAAAAGGTAAAAATGCTGTTCAAGCCAGAAATAAATTAGCCAATATGTGTGGAGAAGATGTGTTAACAGTACATCAGTACCAGAACTGATTTGCAAAATTTTTCCTTCAAATGAGGAGGCCAAAAACCACCTCGATCAGTTTTTTTTACAGCAAAGACCAAAACTTTTATGAGCGTGTAATCATGTTACTACCAAAAATATGGCAAAAGGTATTAGAGCAGAATGGCAATTTTATAATTTAATAAATAATTTATTCATTAAACGAAAATTTCTTTTCATTTTGACAAAAAAATACGAAATGACTTTCCGAACAACCCAATAGATTTACGATCGATTTGTATAGATTTTTATCAAATTTTGAGCATACCCTATTTAAAGGAACTCTATCTGACCGATTATTTATATATTAAAGAAGTCGATAACACCAAAACTCAAAGCTCTAATTTAGTACACATGTTTTGCATCTAAGAGACAGATTCTTGTCAAATTTTGAATAAAATATATCAATGGTTGGTCGTATATCGATCTGGAATTTCGCTAGCATGTGTATGCAATAAATAAACAGAATAACGTAAATCAATGAAATTCAGCACATTATCTGGTTATTGCAAAAAAAAATCCATTTTAGATAATTATTTCCTTTATTTGGCAAAAAATTGCTCAAAATAGAAATTCGCCCGATATATTCAGTAAAAATGTTACATGTTTGTCAAAGATCTATATCAACTATTATACGCTAATGCCATGCAAGGCATCTAAGGCCTTATCCAAGGTTCATAATTTTACGCAAATGGAGGAGGATAATTTTGCATAAAATTTTTTAATTGGAAAGTATGCAAGGAAGTCATGGTGAACAGCTTACTACAAGAAACTGGCTCTAATTAATTAGAACAAGGATGGCGAACTTTTATCGATTTTTTTTCCAAAGAAATGCTTAATGAGGTATAGACGTGCCATCAATTAACTTTGACCTGAGATTATTGGGCAGATAATAAAATTAAATACTAATAATTCGAAACTCATTATTTACAGAGAAAAAATACATTTTGCACTGTATAGTTGTACATGTTTTAGTTATACGTGTAATTTATATTAAAGCAACATTAGTGTGACTGTTGTTACAAATTAGATGACAAATAATTTATATCAAGATAATTAGATGTTACTTTTAGCAGAATACTTGCTTAATTGGAGTCATCTGCCAAACGGTTTCTAAACGAATCTATAAAGTTATTCATCTCTGAAAATGACTCGCAGGCATAGATGAAAGTATGTTTAAAATAGCCAGCTTATTCAAACAGATAAATTTTTGAATTGAATTCTATGTTTCAAAAATTTAGTTACTGACATTTCAAGTCATATTGCTTGTTAATCTTTCTGTTTCAATCAATTCCAACCTTTTTCCTTGTTTCAATACATTTTTGAATCTATGTTGAACTCGACAGGCTCAATTCATGTTCAATATAGATTCAAAAATGTATTGAAAAAAAAGAAAAGTTGCAATAAATTCCAAGTTTTTTTCTTGTTTCAATACATTTTTGAATCTATTAGGTAAGAAACTATGAAACGGGCGTTTTCTGTTTAGTTTTACTGTCATTCAACGCCCGTTTCATAGTTTCAAATCTAGTATATTGAACTTGACTGGAAATCAACCGGTTGCATTTGACATTCTTCAATTTCCATTCAATAGAAATTGAGACAAATTCAGTTTATTAAATGAAGTCATTTACAAGCCGTTTCGCAAACCATAAAATGCAAACCGTTTTGATCAGTGGCATGCCCAAAATATTGTGTCGCGTGCTGTCGATGGCAAGCGTGCCACTGGTTCGCCATCCCTGAACTAGAATAATTACATTACACTAGAGAATCTAAAATCTAATTTATAATCATATTCACTATTACTTTCAGTCGCATGATGAGTATAGCTGGTCATGGCTCTATATGACATCAAAAACCAGTAACGAGCTATACTCGTCATTGGTTACGGTATTTCTATTCAGTACTAGCTGGCATCCGGCGCGTTGCTGCCACCAAAAAATTAATATTAAGTGCAATCAATCAATAATTTGGCTATGTTTTATCGAAATAGGATGAACGGTACGAGATTATGCAAAATAGGAAAAAACAAATATTCATTTTTATATATCAGATTTGTGTATTCTTTTAGAACTGTAAAACTTGGGGTTCTTTCAGAATGGTGATGAAAGAAGCTATTTATTTTATCTCGTGATTCGTTTAATATTCGTTCAGAATTCTCAAGTTTAATTTTATAAAATGTGATTAAAATATTTTCTTTCAAAATTGATTAAACATACAAATTATATTTATATCATAAAATCGTTAATATAGTTGAAAAGATAGTTTTATGAAAATGAAGATGGTGGAAAATTGTTTGTACTCTAATATTTTTGAAAGTTACTGCGAAAAACGCCAACATTTAATTAAAATTTAAAAATCGCTGGATTGGTCTCCCCAAAATTTTCTCGCATAATCTGTAATAAAGTTGTTGCCTCTGAGAATGACTGGCATGACATTTGCGTTCAATAGCTATACAATATTAACCTTTAACTTGGTATTAGCCTTTCTACTGAATCTATAGTGTCTTCTTGGTGAGATATAGAAAATTTATCTTTGGTAAATAGATGCAGTTGAGATCCGAATTTTTATTTTTTCTATAAGGATTAACTCCTTTCAGTTAATCCTTATAGAAATACAGTAATATTAAAAGACCCCATTCTATTTCTGTGTTTGCTTTCCAGACTTTAACTCATCACTGGACGGAAGGAAACTGTACAGGAAAATGCAGCAAATGCAAGAAACCTATAAAATCGTACAACGGCATAACTGGTCTTCACTGTCGCTGGTGCCACATGACTGTAGGTGCTATTTTTTACTATGTTGCCACTCACTGAAGTGAAAATTTGTGCTATTATTTATGTTTTGCGATGTGCTTAATTTAATGTCTTTGTGTTCTTTTATTGGAAATCATGATATATGAGCTAATTTGGGGGAAAAAAGGATGTGGAATTATTCTTAAAAGATTTTGGAAAATTTTATAATTGATTTTTTTCATCATTTAATGGATTTTAGATTTAAAATGTATTTGAAGAATAATTTTCGAAAATAAACGTCGTAATCGAAGATTAACTGATTGGAACAAACCCTGTTGTCTTTCTAGAAGTAAAAGTTTGTTCTTACTTCTTGAGCTTGTAATCTTAATAATTTATTAAAGGACTTGAAATCAGATTAAATATTAACAAAAACAAATTTAATATCTTATGAAAAACGAAACAATTTTAAACAAGAAAAAAGCTTATTTTAATCGCTTTTCAATCTAAGAGTAGAAATTATTAAATGAAAGCATTTTAATTAAACAGTTCTGGATTGATTCAAAACTTGATTAATATTTTTATCGTTTTTTATTATTTCTTATAGCCTTTATACGTATTTATAAGAAAAATGAACATTTTTACAGGAAAAAAATTCGTTCCTTTACCTTTATTAAGAATTTTTTTATATATTAGAAATCAGTAAGATCTCACTATAACAAAATAAACTTTTATTAAAATATTATTCCTAATTTTGAATTGTCAGATGAAATAAACAAATTGGCAAATAGTTAAAGTTACAACTCTATAATGGTTATTAGAATAATTATATTTGAAAGAACATACGTCAAGATAGAATGTGACGGTAACAATCTGTACACTTACCCTAAAATTTATTATACCTGGAAATATTAACAACTTGATGACTGAAAAAAAAAACTTATTTTTTCCTTTATTTACAATACATATTTGTGGTAAATTGGAACCTGCTTAAATTTTTTTTAATTCTGCATTTTATTTAATTTAAATTTGAATCAATTTGGATAAATAAATTTCTGTAACTTCCACATTTTTTCTTAATTATATCATACATCAAACATTTTCCTACTCTCCCAAATTTCTAATTCTATATGTATATCATGCAACATTACGAAATATAACAGGAATAAGCATTTATACAATAAGCGTTTTTGAGCTTTATGCACTACTCATATAAAATACAAATCAAATTATTTTTTAATTATGAAGACAATACATTTTGCTTAGAGGTATGTATTATAATTCCACATATCGTATAAATATATAATAAATCCATTTTTTTTAAATACAAAATTCTGTAAAGAAATTTTAACATTTTAAATATAAAATTTTAACTTTGAAATAGAATATTTCTATGAAATATTGTATCATATTAGTATATATGTTTGCAGTTAAGAAAATACATAAAATACCAGGTGTTTCAAAACAAATATCAAGGTTTTAGAAGTATATATTTCTTAATTTTGATTTACATTGAAAATTTATGCGTAAAAAAACTCAACTCATACAAAAAGAACTGTTTCATGTGAACCTTATTCTCCGCTCATCTCAATTAAAGCTTTTATCGAGTTCATCTCGTATGGTGCTTAACATGATTGAAATAGCAGCTGACATTTAAGCTAACATCTGTCATGATTAAAGCAACGGCTGATTCAATCCTGAATCTCAAATCAGATTTATCAGCTGGTCGCAAAGGCACCAAGATGCTTTTTTTAAATAAAAAAAAACCCTGAAAGAAGAAATACAGATTCGCCAAAGCCAAAGTCCAAAAAATAACAAGATTACTTTTAGCCTTGGTTTATATATCTTTGTTTTATTTGCTCTTAATTATGTATGACAACGTTAACGAGCACATAAAAATATATCTGACACCTTAATCGTTGAAACAGGTGTCAAACATTTGACATCTAATTCGTACTTTATACTGATGATGAATTATTGCCAATTCAAATTTATAGGTTGACCCAGAATCATCCCAAGGATACTATAATTCGATTTAAAAATTACTAAAGTGCAAATACCTAATATAATAATTATAATATGCAAATACCTAAAGTGTTCCATATATCTTAATAGAATATTAAGATAACAAAATTCAGATGCATAAAATGCCACAGAAACATATAGTAAAAAAGGGAAAAATAATATTAGGGAATAAATGAGCATACGTGACCAATAATTAAAACAATACAAATTATTATATTCTAAGTGTATTCTAAAGTATACTTTAAAAAATAATTTTTGGGATTTATTAAAATAGGAGAAAAGGAACAAAAATAAAATTGATACAGCTAAAAAGCTTCTTTTTGAAACTTAAAGTTAAATTTTTTTTAAATATTTATTGAACAATATACCTCGAAGTTATTCAAGAAATATTTTAACATTTTAAAGGATTTTTAATCAAAGCTATAAGCACCCATTTTTAATGAAACCTTCTGTTTAAAAAATTAGCTATTTGACAAATTTTAAGTCAGTTATTTATTGTAATCATTTATTATACAAGTTGTATACCACCCAATAAATATTATTATATTAAAGGAAACCTGGTTCTTGGAAACACGAAAGAAGAGAATGTTTTTACTTCTACGCTAACTACTTTATTTTCGGAAATTTGCAATTTTGTTTCAATTTAATATAGAAATTATTAGCAACTCTTAATCAGCATATAATAACAATTAAAACCAGTGCTTTTTTATCTTTTAAACGCAATTTAATCATTTCTGTATACATTCTCTAATGAGATAATATACATTTAAAGCCTGTTATTTATTTTGAAATGACTGGTATATGGGAAGAAACACATTTGTATAGTTAACCTACATTTTTTGAGCGATTAATTCCTCAAAGTTACATACATAACATTTTAATAAAAAAACAAAACCCCGCCAACCGTTGAATGATAAGGATCCTATCTCCATTACTGAATTCAAAGATGCTTTTTAAAAAAATGTGATACAACTGCGTTATAATACTGTATAATTGCGTACGGAAAACAATTGTAATTAATAAGGATAAATTATGATTAAGAAAAATCGTAGAAGTTTAGTATCTTGTGTGATGAAGAGCTTCTAAATGAAGTAATTTTGTTTTATCGTTAAGAAAATTTATTATTTTGGTTATCTTAATAAAATTATTTTTGTTTATTATTTTGTTTCTAAATGAAATTAGAATGGATCAAGCAATAAATATTCTTGGATTAATTTTCAGATCTACCTTTTATTTTGCAAATTTTTATTTTGAAAAATAATTTGCATCCACAACTTGTAACCGCTAATACATTTGTCATCGATGTCAAACTTTAACATCAATTTATTTTAATACCATACTGGTTTGTTGCATACTACGTGAATTTAAAATCTACATGCGCGTCTAACTACATGTAGGAGGTGGATTATCTTATTTTGCAGTATTTAACTAAACAGCATTAGTGTCGTAAAAATGGATTTTGTTGTTGAATGTTCAATACCCGGTAGCCACAAAAGAGTGCCCTTTTGGTCCTCTCGTTATTACCTAGTTTTTTAAGGCTTTGGGACTACAAGAAAGAAGTTACAAGGCGAGAACCTTGTAGCGGGCCCATGGCCTATACGACTTTTCAACAACTTGGTTGATGACGCAAAAGTTGTCGAACAAGTCGTATAGTTTATGAGTTCTTCAAATTCTACCCTGGAAGAATGGACGCGAGACAACAGGCCACTGATTTCCATCAGAGTGGAAAACTCCATTTGGTATCGTAGCCTGCATACAATAATGTACTACCGATCCGTATTGATGCATATATGTATTTGTTTTGCATGCACTGTGGAGCATTTGTTTCTTAACTTTGCATTGTGCCCGTTAATTGCGCAACTTGTTGTTGCAGTTTACCGTTTTACGCGTTTGCACGTTTTCTCATTACATAGGCGGAATAGAGCATTGCCAGTTTGTTGAGTATGTTTTCTTCGAATGGATTAGATTTCTAATTCATTGAGAATACATACGCGCTTTGCCTTTATGATAAGTGCCAAAGATATTTTCCTTTAAACAATGAATTTCATGCTATTTTTACATGGTTTACCTGTCTGGTCTACATGAATTTCTCATCATGCTTCGAATATTTTAGTGAAACTTTTATTATTTTAAACAAGTTTATTATTGTAATAATTCGCCTTGCATTTATTTTTTGAGATCATTGGCGATCCCTATGGCACTGAAATTGTATCGTTTGTTATGTTTGCATGTTCTATATTGCATTAATTTCATCACACCATTTTAGTAACTATTTTAACACAAATTTGAAAAAGATTGAAGATTTATACGTATTATGTATCACTGATCATTTTAACTTGGCCAGTCACCGATGATCCGGAACAAATGTTTTATGTCACCAATGAGTCCGAACAAAGTTAGTGCCGATCATCAATGATCCTTATGGCATTCCATGGCATAAATTATTTTGTGACATTAAAATCTTAAATATCCAAATAAAGTAACTTTTGTAAATAAAAATAACCCATTAAACATTTTTTCATGATTCCAAATGTATTTTTCCATCATAGTAGTAGTACTTACTTTATTCCTTTTTTTTTATTTATTTTGCTTGCAACGTGACATAAGCGCATAAGTATTTTCTTCAATCTATAAAACTTTCCTCTTTAAAACCAGATTTTAGATTATTTGCTCCCTCTCATGCCTTTCTTTGCTCAAAAACTGTTTTATTCCCACATAATTTTCATTTCTATAACATAGGGAATTGGTATTCAAACTGTTTTTTATCAAAATGCATAAAATAACTTAAAGAAGTGAATAGGCATTGAAAAATTTGAATAAGATAAAAATAAAATGTAAAGATGGCCCCCTATTCATTTTTTATCTTGGCTACTATTAATAAAGAACACATTTCCAAATCGAATGCCGTGTTTCGATTATTCAGATTTTCAGGTAGTGAATGCTTAACAAACTGGTAATGCAATTCTCCCTTAGAAATTTTCCGAAGGAAATCATCTTAGGAATGGAAAGCTTGAAAAATCCTTACGAGCAGCACACGACTGAAAAAAAAAACGCAATAATCCGAATGTAGGCGTGCGTTAACTATTTTTCTGTCTCAGTTTTATCTTAAGAATGATTGTTTATCCCCCTCCAAAATCTGCTAGTGTGTCGCATGCATCTTCTTTTTTCAGTTGCATGGAATGAAGTAATTGAGTTACTGCCTCCAAATTTACCTGTTAATCAGTAACCTTTCTTATTTCAGCGCAGTGTTATATTTTTTATGGCTTTTTGAAGTGCAAATGCATTCAATTCTACTTCTCAGATCTGATCTTTTTTTGTATTAGTTTGTTTTTAACCGCTTTCGTTATGTGCTATCGATCAATGTAAAAATCACAATGGCTTTTTTAAATGTGTCCTCGATGTTGAATGGTATGTGTGGTCGTGTATTTATTGTGTTCTACTAAATTAATTTAGAAACGAATCTTTAAAGAAATATTGATGTTCCTTTTTATTAATTGTTGACTGTTTACGGTAAAATTCCTTTAGCTTTATTGTTATTGATGTTTATTTTGATTATAAATGCTTGCTAAATTGTTTGACATATATTTTGTTGAAATGCTGAAATATATTTTCAGATGAACCTATTTGTATCATAAAAGTAATGACCATAGCGGTAGTCACCAAACTAAAATTTTGACTTGAAATTCACCAAATTCGCGAAATATATCGTCGCTTAAAGCTCAAAATACCATATCTCAAAAATTAAAAGACATTTAAATCTGCCTGGCATTTCTTCATATTGTAAATTTATACTAGGCAGTCAATGCTGTCTTGTTTTTGGCGTCAGTATCATTTGGCGATTTGAAGAGAGTGCCTAATAATGAATTTCAAATATATTTAATTTTTAATACGGGATATTTGTCATTGTTGGCAATGGCATTGACCTCATGAGTGCCAAAAAGGACAAGAATCTCCAAATTTTACAACCTTCACTGGTTGTCTTACCGCTGCAGTCAATAATCTATCAGTTATGATTTACTCGACATAAAAATTATATGAAAAGTTTTCTGTGGTATAGAAAAAAATTATGCATGATTTGTTTTAAGAAAAATTACATAAAGTGTTTATAATTCAAACTGTATCACAGAAAACATGTGCATGCGGGTGCAGATGGGTTCATATGAAATACGTTTCTGATCTTGTGAATGTTTTCCATGATTTTAGTATCAATTTAACGACTTATAAAGATATTGTGTTTGTTATTTAACTTTCTTTCCGGAACAAAGTCGTAGGTAATTAAGTTTTATAAAAGTTTTGAATCCAAGCATTGGTGCTTTTCTTTTTCAGCTTCATAACCATTGTGCCTCTCAGGTAAAACCTGAATGTACACTAGGAGAACATAGGGATCACATCTTACCTCCCACATGCATCTGTCCGATAGTTTTAGTAAGTTTTTTGGTGAATTTTAATCGAAATTCTTTTATGGATCTTTTGTCAAAAAGGCTTAGCTGTTAAACGTATAACGAAATCCAGAAATAGGTTTTTAGCGAAATAGTGCTTAATTTTTAAAGATATTAAGTATACCATATTAAGCGTCACAATATTAAAATGATTTTTCGAAAAAGGGTTTGACATTTGAGAGGAATGTATGTTACAGTAACAAAATTATACGTGATATACTATTGAATAGTATAGAACTGCCAGTCTCAGTAAGTCAATTCATCTTCTTAAATTTTAAACGGATCCATTGGTTAATAATATGATTATGTTTTAAGTTTTATAATATATGCTTGTTATTTTGGTCAAGAACTGTAAATATAAAGTAAGCGAGTAACAGTACTTACCTATTTAATTTTAGTCAAATCATTTCAGTTCATTTAATGTGGCTTGCGACTGGAACACCTAAGATAACATATATAATACTCATTCCGATTTTATCTATTGAAGAAAAAGGAATTATTTTTAGATATGAGAAAAACAGATTATGTTGGAAAATAATTTTGGAACTTACTCATTTCTTGTTTCCTGCGATGTCGTTAAAATACTGCTCATACAATTTTTTTAAAGAATTGCCAAATATATCTTCTGTAAGAAGTCTAACAAGTCATTTTGTACAAATTCTTTGAAGTTTAGCCATGATTTTTATCTGGCAATAGGGTTTTCTTTTAATATTTTCATTAAAATTGTTTACTAAAAACGTCCTGATGAAATGAAGTTTTATAAAATTTAATCAGATAATCCACAATGATGGCCACAGTATCTGATAGCAAGGATTCCATTTATAAAAATTAATTTCAATAGAAACACGTCTAAAAGAAACCACGAGATTTGACATGTGGTGATAATGAAATCGGGATATTTACAATGAAGTAAAAAATATCACTGTACAATTTGAACAATTCAATTATTTTATAAAAATTATTGTCAATATATATTAATTAATAACATTGAAGAAGTTAAATATTCAGAAGAAGCATTCGAGAGTAATCGAAAACTGTCTAAATTCTACATTCAATGTCTCAAATAATACCATTAAAACTCTTATTTGTCAACGGATTCTAAAACCCTCCATGCTATTGCGCTTGCGTTAGGAAGAGTTCAAGTCGTCAAAATAGGGGTGAAAGAAAAGATGGAAGGAGGAGATTTTTACATTTAACAACAACGTGAACTCGGATTACTCACAGACTAAATTAAAATAAAATTATACTATCAGAAACGACACGACACTCATATACACGTGAAAAAAATAAAACAAAAGAGTGTTTAATAAGGCAAGAATCAAAGTGAAAGGATGACGAAGAATTCCAAAGTCGGGCTCAATATTCCGCGTCCTTAGTGAAATAGAATCGAAGATTAATTATTACTATTAATCTTATCGAAGATTATTAATTTTTTATTTAATAAATTCCATATTCTAAATCCAGTCTAGAAACCAAGGTTGAAATTTGATAAAGGAACTCTTTTGTAACGTGATCATTTTAACCATAAAATCAGTTCCAAATACAAAGAAAATACTGTTCAAATCAGTTGCGGCCGGGAAAAATATAAAATGCATATATTGAAATCAGTATATTTCTCAATTTTAATGGAGTTTAACGTTGTGTTTTACGATATTAATTATTATATTATATCGGGTGGTCAGGGATTTCACCCTCAGACTTCTGGAAGTAATTGCAAAAGGCATGATTAACCATTTTAGCTATAGAATAAAGGATTATCGCTAACATAAAGTCGATCGCTGCAAAGTGCTTCATTGCCAGAAAATTAAATGAAAGGAATTTATACATCATATAAAGCGTATAACACAGATTTAAATGGATATTTACACTTGCACATGCTCAGGTAATCGCAAACAATATATAATTTTAAAAAAAATGCATGAATATTATTCATGAAATTTCTACAATGTGCTATTGGGAATTTAAATTTCATTAGACCTGAGTTGTGTACTTTATATGGTACGTATTTTTCTTTTATATAATTTCCCAGCTAAGCGTCCCCTGTAATTATCGATCCCTCCTTTTGTAACTTCGTGTTCTTTTTCAAAGGTTTTGTCCCGAAGTGTACAATCGGCCCTAGAAATCTATTCGAAGGTACATAGTGTGAGGTCTATTGAGTTAACTTTTAAATTAAACTGAGCAGTTTTACTTAGTCAACAAATTTTTCATATTTCTCTGTCACAAGTTTTAGACGCAATTCTGCGTTTTCCTTTTCACAGTAAAATTGTTTAAAATATATCCATTTAATAATGTTTCACATCATTCGTGATCTTTGCAATATTCCCGTAGAAAATAAATTCGCTATTTTTTTTAGATGGGAAAATACAAATCTTTGAAAAGAAAGAGAAAAAACTCTTTAAAATCATTTTCGGAGTGTAAATGATGTAAGAGGGGGGTGCCACTTCAGGTGTCGTCCTCGTCATCTGACCGTGGTTCAAAATTACGAGGTCCGTCCCAAAATAGCCCTCGTGTTGCTTTAAACGGGACGTTAATATAACTGAACTGAACTGAACCGGAGTGTAAATCACTTTGATTCATATGTAGTTTGTGTGTTAGCAACTGATAATTATTTTTAAAATTCTATTAAGATAGACTTAATTATATTAGCAAAAATTATACGGATTTCATTTTGCAAGCTATACAGGTCTTCAAAATATTTCAAGTACTTATAAACTTTTTTTTTGCTTCTGTTTCCATACAATATTTCTTAATTGTCTTGAATAAAGAAGTTCGATTTAATTCTTGTCTAATGTAAGCGCAGCTATACTGTTTATATAAGTAGTATAATTTTGAAGCTATACTGCATACGAAGTAGAGTTTATTATGTTGATGCTTTTGAAGGCCTTTATAATGCGTTTCCACATAGTTATGTCTATCTAAAAATCATAATACACAAGGTATATATCATTCCCAATGAGTTGGGAGAAATTTAGAAGGGAAAATTACATGTCGTCAAAAAATGGTATATGAAAAATTTTATCTGATTGAAATTCTTTAGTCGGCTTCCCTCTGCATTACCAACGTATGGCAAATCATCTATACTCTTTCGGCATCAACAAATTTTCATATGTTGGCAATATAAAGAAGTGCTAGCTAATATGTTTTAATCAAGAAGAATTTTTGATATACAACTTTATGCACTATAAATTAAGAATGACGATATCATAAAAAGGAAGGAAAGAAAAAACAAGAATATAAGACAATACCATGTGATGTGTTAAAATAAATTAATATAATCTTGTTTATGTTATTTAAACGACTGAAAATTGAAATGAACATAAATAGTGGCAAATAATTTAATATGATAACTGTATTCTTTGTCCTTTTCTCTCATATGTGAATAAAAAAGAAAAGTTATGGTTTTAATAACGAAGAGAAATTATCACTAAGTAGCACATGTGAAAACTTTAATAAAATATATGCAATAAATGACAACATAAAACGGAAATGGAAGCATCGACTATCTCAATTTTGATACTTATCGACATAACTGCCATTTATTCTGCAGCATTTGACAGTGCTTCATAAGTTTGAAAATCCAGGCCTCGCAGAGTGTTGTCTACTGTGAGTCAGGCAACGTGACAGTCACTCGCTCAAGAAGATAATCAGATTCAAACTTCTCAATGTCAAAGAAACTCTTCACAATTCCCTGGATATGAGCTAAAATTCTAAGAGTTTCATGATCCAACTATCTTCCAGCAAGCTATTGGAAAAGTTTTCCCCGTTCATGCAAAACTATCTGTAAAGATTCGATTTGGAAATTTTGTAATACCTACCATACAGCGGGTATATGCTATCCTAAGATTTTCTTCTGCTTCGACCCATGAAAAGGCTCCTAGGATAGTTAGAAACTTTAATCAGACGATTACCTGAGGCTGGCCATGCGATAGTGTCAGTACTCTATGAGGCATGGGTTTTCAAATTGATCCAGTGTAGGGACAAATGCCTCGACTTGAATGGCAATCATGTGGAAAAGCAATAAATTGACAATATTTTCATATTGCCATTTATTGCATTTTTATTATTGTGTGCAATGTTCTTCACTTATTGATACACCCTCTTCCCACGCTTCTCAAAATATGCATCTGTTTTGTAATTGTATCTTTGTTCTAATTGGGTCCTTCCTCGCGCTTTCCAGGAACGACAGAGGAGCGTGTCTGCAAGTCAAAAGAAGAACCTGAGCCGAACAGACTCGAATCTGGTGGGGGATAACAACCAGGGAGCTGTAAGTTTACTACCTGAAACGCCAGAAGTAAGATTGTGTAACTTATGTATCTTTTCGCCTGTAGAGATGTGCCTATCTGCAGCATGAAAGCCCACTGGAATAACAGCTAACCGTCGTAGAAAACTGCGCTGCTTACTAACACAGCTTGCCAATGTAACCTTAGCCGATAACGTCTGCTCACTAATTTGTAACGTATAGTCGATGTAGAAGCACAATTTATCTCATCGTATTATCAGCCAGCCACTCAAGAATATCTTAAAAAAGGGAATTCGCAATATTAAGCTCCAACCTTTCGTGGCTTACTAATACAGCTTGCCAATTTAACAGCCACTAACGTGTGCTTACTAACATGTAGTCGATATAGATGCACAACTTATTACTATTATCTATCCACAAAAACATAAAGAAGTGGCTTCTTGTTGTTAATATCCAGCCTTTCGTGGATTAAATTATATTAAAAATTAAAATTAAATTAGAAAAAAGATTAAATTAAAGAATACTTCTCTCCAAAAATGCTACCACATAAGTTGTCAGCATTTTGGAGTTTGCTGACAAAGGAAAGATATGGCAAAATATATAATTCTACGAAAAACTTTACATGTACTGCACATGTATTATCATTTATTTGCCTTAAAATAAGAGCTAATCTTCTTTTCTTTAGCTAATAACTAAGTATATTTAGAATATTAGAAAATTAATGGGATTTTTTAAAGCTGGGAATTTTATTTTTAAGAATACCAGTATGTTTGAACCAGTCTTTGAACGAAATAATAAGTAGTATTTTTTTAATATGGAATTACATCAACAAGTTATGTTATTTATGTCATGAAATTATGTTCTGTATTTTTATTTTCCAAAAAGGAGATATCATGTACTAAATTGCAGTATCAACTTGGTATATATAACAGCATTATTTTTGGATTTTTTTTTTCCGAAGTAATTCCAGTTTTTTGAAATAACAACTAATTCAAACATCATTTCGGAGAAAAAGGTATTTATGCAATATTTAAGAGCTTTTAAAAATTATTTCGTTTGTAAAATTGCCCCACAATTACGCTGATATTCGCATTGCGCATAATATTATTTTCGAATTATATTAAGCTAATTACTAATACATTTTCACTATTAAAAAGTTTTTGTGGGAGGTTATTTTCCATCTTTTTTTTAATAGTTCCTTGCACTAATTTATTTTTGAATTTTTTTCAAAGTAATTCCAGTTTTTTAAACATCCAATTCAAGCATCATTTTGAAGGAAAACTTGGTTCATTTTCTGTGACATTTGAAACTGGACATTCACCATAACGCATGTGGTTTGATAAAAACAAAAGAAATCTAAATTTCGTATAGAGCTTTGTAATACAAGAAAGAGATTTAGGTTTTTAAAGGACCTCTTATTAATTTTATCATCTAAAAATGAATTAGAGCTTTATTTGAAAAATTAGCTTCGCTCATTGGGCTTTTAGCAATAGGTAGCCTTTCAATAATAATTTAATTAATTTTAGCAGCATTATAAGCTATTATGATTTAATTAATTTAGTGATTTCTCCTCAGAATATTTAATTGTTTACTGAAGCCTAGAGCAATTTAGTATACATAAATAGTATCGAACATTTGTTGAAATAAATATGTAATTCTTCCATGAACTTCTAAAATGTTACAATCAATATATTTCAGACTTATAGCACACGAAAGAGATTTCATTATTTGTAAATCTGTAGTGGTTACATAACTTTATTACCCTCTATTTTGATACAACAGATGGCGTTACCTTATTAACACCAAAGTATATTTCCCTTGATCCTTCTTTGAAAGAGAGGGGGGCTCATTATTAAATTTTATTCTAAGTGAGTGTCGTGAATTTTCGTGTTCGTGTTGTCTTGTGAAAAGTGGAACTAGTATTTAATTAAATAACAATTCCAATCTAGAATTCGAATTTGTCACTGAAACAAGAAAAATAAAAATCAATAATTTATTAGTGCAAGCATTCTTTCTCAGATTCCAATGCTGTGTATTTTGATGAAACTTAAATCACAATTTTTTATTTTTTTAAAAAAACATTCTGCTAGTTAAATTCAATATCTAATAGTAATGGAGACACAATAATAAGGATTTAACAGTATCTTAAGAAAGTAAATTTAACTTCATCAAACTAAACTGTTAAGTGTAAATAAATTTCACCCATCATAAAATTCGTTATCAGGCAGTTTGTAATCAGTTAGTCTCTCAGCAAACAGGAGAATTTCCATTACTGTTTTATTTGATAAAAGCTTACACAAGACACCAGCTATAAACCTAGTTTATTTTGTATTTTATGGAAGAATTAAATAAGATTTCTAAGTTGCTTAGAGTGAGATTATTTGACATCATACCAAGAATGATAAAGCATTCACCACGTTTATAGCATTACGAACTTTACACTTTACGCGACCTTAGCGCAAATTTGCATTTTTACCATTACCGAGCCATTTCATTGGTCTTTATGATCCCTGTTCGATATTAAATCTAATTACTTATCTTCCTGTCCTAATCCTTATTTGATCATTTTTTTTTTATTCTGAGTGGAGGCAGAACGAATTTTATTCATTTCTTGTAATTAAATTATTTCATTTCTCAAGAAAATGGGGTAGAGACCATTTTTAAAAGTATGAATAAGCTTAAAAGGAGAGTTATATCTCCTGGGACTTCTGCTTTCGAATTAAATTAACTTAATGGACAATATGGCGCATAAAAAAACGACCTTTTAAACTGGCAATAGCAAAAGGGAGTTTCAGAAAAATTGTTTTTCATTTCAGTATTATTAATATTAATTCAGGTAAAATTTGTAGTTGTAAATCTGGATGCTCTCTGCTACTTTAATGGATGACTTTGAAAAGACTTCTTTATATTTATTATATGAAACATCCTAGTAGAAAAATTTTACTCTTTTTATTAAAACTGTTGTTCATTCTAAAGATGTAAAATTAAAGGAGTTAAAAACAATAAATCAGCAAATATGAGTGAAGATAAATAAAATATATCTTTTGGTATAAATTAATAGGAATGTAATACTCAAAAATTAATTTTAAGGAAGGAACATTTGGAGAAGGTGTATTAAAAATATTCGATTAAAGATCCTCCATATTTATTATATAAAGAATTGTTTCATGTTTATTATATAAAGAAATATTACATATTTAATATATGAAGTACCTTAATAGAAAATATTTACTGATTTTTATTAAATTCTTTCTATGAAGTTTCAATTAGAGGAATAAGTAAATTAAAAGATAACTGAATATATATATATATATATATATATATATATATATTCAAATTTTAAGAAGAGCACATTAGGAGGAATTGCATTTAAAAATATTTGATATTAAATACAATTTTGAATTTATTGTACTTTTTGCATTTGATGAATAAATAAGCCATAAAAATTATTTAATCTAAAGTAAAATATTTAAAAATATTTTGTAATAATTTGATAATAATTATTAAAAATATAAAGTAAAATATTTAAAAATTTTATAAATTTATTTTTTATTTTAATAAATTTATACAATTTATAAAAATTTAAATATTTAATTTTTTATTTAATACTATTTGATAGTAATTACTCATAAATTAAGAAAAAAACTCATGTGTAATTTTATATTATTCATAAATAAAAAAAAAATACGCATTAAAGGTAAGATGATTTTTCATTGAAAAGCATCCTAGCAAAGAAAAGAGTTTTGTGGCAATATTCTGCTTGATTGACATATAAAGAAAATTATGCTGAATAAAATATTTTATTAATTGCATTTATTAATCAAAAATAATTATTCTGATTTTGAATGTTACTAAAAATTAGAAAGAATATATCGGTAAATAAATATTAATTCAAACTTGTAATTTACAAACAATTCAACTCTCATGCTATGTTTCCAAATATCAAAAGAACGTGTCTCACGTTTGTGATCATGAATTACGTTTAACATCATTAAAAATTATTTATATCTATAATCGGATGCCTGAAAAAATTTCTATTAAAGTAATGAAGATAAATTGTATTTCGCAATGATTCTAATTACATTTCGTGTAATTTATAACGACCATAGACTCCTGATAAAAGGGTAGTATACCAAGATTTGGTGGTCAAATCGCCTATGAAATACTTGAGATCTGGCTAAATTCCAATAAATTGAAGAAGGAATGCTAGTTCACTTGGTGGTAAGATTTTCAAGGGTAATTGTACCACATGTATGTTAATTTAAAAAAAAGAACCAGAACAGGGCTATCTGCCATTCAGACAATTCCAACGAATGCTTACGTCGATATATCGTGTTGGTTACAAGCACTATTAAAAGATAATTCTGGTCAGTTACCATTAGACGATTAGAAATTAGAAATTCGATGAAATTCTTCGGATTTTTTTCTCCTTTTTGTCACATATGTATCTGACATGACATAGCTTAATCCGCCAAATAACTTGTAGGTTTGAAAAGTCCGTAATTTAATTCATAATAAAAAAGCTTTATTAATTTTTGTATTGTTTTATATCAATTGACTCAAAATAAATAATTTAATTCTTTAATTGTTAAGTCTCTTAGTGCAACTTCAAATAAAATCTTGTCCAATGACTCTTATTGGTTTTGCTACATGTTAATAAGTATTATTAAGGTAACATAGATGCTACTGACAAAAAAATTATCTAGTTTATTTAATAATCTAAGAATAAATTCAAATATATATAAAAAATTAAATTGATTATTTACTTTTGAGAATGTACAATACGTCTTTTCCTCTGTCCATTCAATTTTTCATAAACAGAAACATCAAAATCCTATAATCATCTCAATCCAATAATACAGACAACAAAAAGACCTTTGTATTTTCCAAAGATTGTTTTTAAATTGCACGTACGAACACCTATTTTTTTATATCAGTTTTCTGTAATTTAAGGTATTTAAAGCTGCCTGAATAGTTTTGCAGAATTGCATTTCTACGAAAAACTGACGTTTGAATTGTGTTCGAAATTCCGCGTAATATCCTGCAAGAAAGAAAACTGCAGCGAGTACAAAAAACACTCACCTAAATTCTTTGCCGTCTTTTGCCAATTCATTTTCCATGTGAAAATTTCATTTCAGAAATAGGATTCCTTTCGTCTAAGATAGGAAAAAGAATTTTTTTTTTCCTTTCAAATCATTGATCTGCAATTTATCGTTTGCACTTTATTGCTGGAAATCCTATTTACAAGAACAAATTTAAAGAATGCATTTAGAAAGAGCAGACGATATCAATATATTTTCTTCATGAGCAAAATTTCTTATTGAAATTCGAAAACAATAAATCTGATGAAAAGTTTAAAGAAGAATTCTATTTCGCTTTAAGTAGTAAGAAAAAAAAAGTGAGTAAACATTTAAAAATAAAATTTAATATATTTTAAAGTATATCGATTTTGTTTTAAAATTCATATCTTTTTCAACTATTGGGAAAGCAGTAAATAAATATACCTATATCAAAAAATTTCTCTGCCCTGTATTGGAACTTTAATGAGATGGTCTAAGAATCATTTTTGCTACTTTTATTATTTCACTTCTAATACTTTTTTCAATTCTTCGATGAGATCTTTTTTTTATAAATTTTCTACAATATCCCAAAATTATTTTCTTCCTAAATGTAATTGTAGATAGCTCATGGTTTTCGGCTACGACAATTTCAAACGAATATTTTCCAGTTGTGCTGAATTCCTAGTCCGTTTATTGTTGTAAAAAAATATTTTATTTTCGAATCTTTCTTGTTAAAGCAGCATGTTCAAATATTAAAGGGTGGTGGAGTTCATATATGTAATACAAGATTGGAAAGATTCAAATAATTAGAATGTGATTACATTTTAAATTTTAATGAAGAATAGATAAAAATAATAATGCTCCCAAGATTACGACACTATAATATTCATTTGGAAGAAAAGTATTTCAATTATCAAATAATGTTATATAATTTGAGAATTATTTTTTAAGAAATATTTCGCTCCATATCTAGCATAATTCGAAAAAAAAAACTGACCTATTTTAATACCCTAATAGCCAATTACTTTTAATAGCCAAATACTAAATTATGATATTATCAATTAATTTGTTATAAAACATCTTAGTAAATGAAACAAAAATTCAACATTTCTTAACGTTATTCTATTAATTTTCCTTTCAAAGGGAATTTTATAAGTTTTAGAAGCGATTATTTTTATTACAACTATTTATTAACGAAATTTTTGAGATTTAAATGTTAAATTTTAAGAAAAAAAATATGAACATTTTTTACTGGTTCGTGCAATATAATAAACATCAATCTGTACAAAATATTGATTTGTTGCATGAAATTTGTTTCAAAGCTGTAAAAGTTAATTTGACACTAAGCCTGATTATAAGCAATCAAGAAGGTCCAAGAGGTCAAAATCTGCTTTCATCGTAAAAAAATTATAACAAAATGTACAGAATTTTTATTGTATGCTAACAGAAATCGGCAATTTTTACCTCGGAATTTTTAATGGCAGTGAAATTAAAACCAAAACCACAAGCAAACATAAAAGCAATAAAAGCGAAGTAAAATAAATAAATTTTTCACATTTATCTTTCTTCGTTTGGGTCTGATCTAACGAATTTCAAAAGATAAAACTAAAAAAAAGGAAAATTATAACTTCGCTTTAAAGAAAATAACACGCTAAAAAAATAGTTTTTGATTTCCTAATATGATAAAATTGCCAAATCAATTACGAACAACAACTTTTCCCATCAAGTGCCCAGAGGCAAAACAAACCTTTGATTTCATCAGAAGAACAATTAGTTAAAATTAAAAGAGTAAACGTGATTCTTTTTTTTAAATTATTGATAAAGGCTAGAGTAAGAACTTCAAAAAAATTGATTCAAATTAGATCTATTGCAGAAAAAAAAATTGATTAGAGTTTTATTAAGATTACATAATTAAAGTGCCGAGTAAAAGTTTACTAATCCTTCTAATTTCTAGGGAAAAAATAACTAATTTTTAAAAGGTCTTGAATTTTAATAAATTCTGTCAGTGACGCAAAACCAGTTTCTTTTGAATGACAAGTGTACCTTTTGTTGAACTTATTTGTTTTCCTACATTCAGTAGAAGTGATACCACCACCAAATGCGGGCGAAGAATGATTCAAAAATACACAAAAATGAAAAAAAAATTAAATCTACAATCGCAAATTTTAAGTCATCATGTGAGAACTTTATTATTTTAAAATTCATCATTTGTCTTAATTAATTTAATTCATTAACCAGTTTAAACTGGTTTGAAACAATCCCTAGACTTTTCTATCGGTCTCTCTCTCTTTATATCTATATTTATAATAAAAGCTTAATGTGTGGTTGTGTGTTGGCGTTCTACAGGCCAGACCAATGACCCTACAGCTACCAAATTTGGTACATGTATGCCTTGGAGGTCAAAAATGTATGCCTTGGAGCCCTTTTTCGAATTTTTAATTTGAATTTGAATTAATTAAAAATTAAGAGAAATTTCGACGTTTTTCCGCTTTAACTTCCAAAATTATGAACGCACAAAGATTTTTGCATCAAATTAAGGATTAAAAAATTAGCTTTCTAATGATATCAGTATTTTAAAATATAACTTAAGCTCCTATTTGTAACGTATTTTTAAAGAAATATTTTAACTATATTTTGCAACAATATATTTCGGACAAAACAATAAAATTTAATCTGCACGAACATTGAAAAATTTATCTTTTATCAATATGTTGCCATCAGATTGACAAAAACTCAAATAAAAAACAAACTATTATTGCAAATTTAAACATATAAAATGTAATTTTCAGCACGTGCCTGCACGAAATGAAGTACGTTTTTTCCTAAAAAGATGTAAGGAAAAATTTTAGTTACATAAATTTTTTATTGACAATGACGTTACATAAAGTATTTGAATGATAATTTTAATTAGTAGTTAGATTGGCGAGCCAACTGGTCCTGGTTATTGACTTAAACTAATTAAAACAATTCGTAAGAATTCCCTGAAGGAATAATTTGGAAATCAAATTATTATAAATCAATTTTTATCAAATTATTATCAAAGGTCAGTTTTTTATTATCCATCATAGTTGTAAACAAGCATTAAAAAAATTCCAGAGCATCTCTAAAATATTTATCTTTTCTCAAAATATTCTTCATTGGTTTTCTGAAAAATTGAAGACTGTTCTATCATTTATTGCTTTTAAAGTAAATAAAAAATAGTATTGTAAAATGTTCTTGTTAATTTAATGTATATATATTTTTTGAAAATAAAAAATTGTGCTTTTAACTTTATAAAAGGCAAATTGAAATAATATGACCTTTTACTAATAAGATTTCAGTAGATAAAAACTTGATATACATGTCATCTATACTTATAATAAAGCTCAATGTGTGTGTGTGTGTGCGTGCGTGTGTGTGTGTGTGTGTTGGCGCTCTACAGGTCAGACCGTTGGACCTACAACTACCAAATTTGGTACATGTATACCTTGGAGGTCGGGAATGTGCACCTCGGAGCCCTTTTTTCGAATTTTTAATTAAAATTTGAATTAATTAAAATTTAAGCGAAATTTCGACGTTTTTCCGCTATAACTTCCGAAAATATTATCGGATAAACATGATTTTAACATCAATTTAAAGATAAAAAAATTAGCTTTCTAATAGTATCAGTATTTTAACATTTAACTTAAGCTTCTATTTGTAATGAATTTTTAAAGAAGCATTTCAACTATATTTTTCAACAATATATTTCGGACAAAACAATAAAATTTAATCTGCAGGAGCACGTTACGAGTGGAAGAGGAAAAATTATATTTTATCAATAGGTTGCCATCAGATAGATAAAAACTCAAATTAAAAAAATAAATAATTTTTGCAAATTAAACATTTAAAAATGCAATTTTCAGCACGTGTCTGCATGAAATGAAATAAATATGAAATATGTTTTTTCTTTTTAAAAAAAAAGAAAATGCAAAGAATTTTTTGTGACTTTTACAATATTATTAATTAAATAAATCAGCTTTGTTTAATAATAGAAATACATCTATAAAAAAGTCTAAATGAAGTAAATAGCTGCATAGTATGTAGCACGAGTCTATAAATGCTTTAAAAAATGAAGAATATTTAGCTTTTAATTAAAAAGAGATGAACTTGTGACATCAGTGTTTTAATGTATAACTCAAGCTTCTATTTTTAAGGAATTTTTAAAGAAATATTTTAACCGTGTTTTTTTGAGCACGTGACTGGATAAAATAAAATAAAACAATGCCGGAAGTTCAAATAAAAAAAAACTATCATCGCAAATCAAATCTAAAGAAATACAACTTTCAGCATGTGACTGGATAAAATAACATAAATATAAAATGAGATATATTCTAAAAAAATAAATGCAAGGCAATGGATTCTATGATCGTTTGCAATATCTATATCATTAATTCCATAAATTATCTTTATTTACAGTAAACCTGGTTGAATTTAGACAGGATATGCATTGAAATCCCGACTTAATGGCATATTTCTATAATCGTTTGCAATATCTGTATCATTAATTCAATAATTTTTCCCCTTTTTCGCTTTCTTTAAAAAACATATTTAACATTTTGGCAACATCACCGAAAAAAACATTTTTAATATTTTGGAAGCATAATCGATAAATTGTTAGAGCATTAAACTCAAAAAGTTTTTTCGAATAAAGTTACCGACTCTTTAACTACTAATAACTGAATCTTTTAACTTTAACTATTTCTTAAATTTTGGCTAATGAATATGTGATTTAATTGAAAATTTTAGAACGCATTACTCATGGCGAACCAGCTGGTCGCCAAAGGCGGCTAGTAAAGTATAAAACATAACGTTTGGAATTGTGTTATAGAATTTTTTTAACAAAAATAATTTTCCATTTGAACTTGATGGCATCTTTTCTTATAATATTTTTAACTTTTCAAAAAATAGCATTTTATTTATTGATACGATTTTAAAAAATTATTCTTAAAAATTCTCACCCTTAATACAGATTTTTCTCCTATTTGAAGTGTTCGTCTCTGTCTAATCATTTCCATTTTATTAAAATATTTCATATGAAGATTGTAATTAAATTTCACATCATTTTCTACACTAAAGAAAGTAAAATCAAGTATTAAAATGCATCTTTCTTATAATTTATCTTTTAAAAGAATTTATTCCAAAAGAAATTTTCGGAAAGAAAGATATGTTCTTAATTTGATCTGAAATTTATCGTGTTTACTTTATCGCTGAAAATAGTATATTCAATTCAAAATTGTGTTTGAATGATAAAGATATCCAAATATCAGTGTTAGTATTTTTTATAAGAATAGTATATTATTGCAATTTGAAAGCAGTAAATCAAAATAAAATTTCAAATATGAAATACTTGTTTCCATTTTGATTGTATTTTTATAACAAATATATTTAATCTTTCAGTCGGAAATAGATTTATTTTCCCGTGATATTTGCTTTAACTATGAAAAATAGGTTAAATATTTATTAAAAAAAATTTAAACCTTCCAAAAGTATATATGTTACTTCTTAAAATCCATTTAACTTTCAACAAGTGAAGAAAACCAACAAATAAAGCTGCTCAAAACTTTCTCAGAATTTAAACCTCAACTGGAATGTCCTTCAAACCGTTTTCAAAGTCATTTTCTCCATCATTATCGTTTCAATTCCAATATCTTTCAAATTCTTTCTTCTTTATACAACGCAAAAAATTCTGCACTTCAACTAACATTTTTAGCAAGGTTTTCATGCGTTTTGAGTATTTCAAAATGAATCAATTTTCAATTACTTAACAGCAAACCATTTCTGTATTGCCCGTTACTGTTTAAAATAAAATCATTAACTAAAAATTAAAAACTTAAAGAATATATACATTTATTTTGTATTAAAGCTTATTTTGACTTCTATTTATTTTATAAAACTTCTGTACCAAAACTGTCACCCTTTCATTCAAAAATCATTAATTAAAATTAAGGCTTTTTTGTAATTTTATTTTTTAAAAAAAACATTACATTTAAGATCTAATGGATATAAAACCCTTTCAAATCTTTAAAATTTAGTCTTTATAACTTTTTAAATTCTAATGTGTTCGCACATTAATGGAGGAATTGAATTAGTTTCTTGAATATAAGAAAATAAGTGTGAATTTTAATTACACTAAATGTTTTTTTTAATTTTTTTTTATAAATTGGTTTTCTGTAAGGCATGTTTTTTGTATTTGCATGAAAATGTTTATTTGTTGCATGTAATATTGTTTGTGTTTAATTAAACTGCGAATAAGTTTATATTATTTGTTGTTAAGAAATAATCGTTAATTTAAACTTTTATCAATTATCGTTATTTTACAATAATTAGAAAATTCACTACAAATAATGCTTCAGTTTTAAATTTATTTTTTTAATTTTCACAGAAAACTTTTGATCACAGAATAGTTGAGTTTAAAGAATCATATGTTAAGGTATATTACAATTTCTTTTAGTAATAAAATATCATTAAGGGAAATGTATTTTTGTCTTAAAGGGCAGAAATCTTTTTATTAAAAATCCACCATTAATGTACATTCAATGTCGACATTTATCGTATAAATGTGAAATAATGACATTTAGAAAATATTTCAGGTACACACCAAGCTGAATATTTGTAGCATGATATTAAAATTTAAAAGTAGTATATTTAATATAATAGTATATTTAGAATATAGTACAGAATCAAATTAAATTTTTCAAGTATAAGATTTTCGTGTAAACATATTTCATTCAAGTCAGAATTCCATTTATTGCTTGTAGCATATTTTTTAATGCTGGCGTCCTTACATAGGGGGTAGCGCATCTTCCTATCTCGGGTTCGAGTCCCGATTCTGGCGTGGTTGTTATTCTTATGTGTTCTTTCTGGGAGTTGCGTGAATGCGCCCCCCTGTTAAAAGAATTTGTGCAAGCAAATGTGGCGAATGAAGTAACTAAGTCGTACTCTTGGCCCTAGTTGATGCTACTGAAATAACAAGGAACGCTTACTTGGCTTAAAAAGCTGTCAGATATTTATCAACGGGCTTGTAAAGGGACATAAGTAACAACAATATGCATTAAGCCTCTCACATCTGTCTGAAAGCATCCTGTAGGGGTGTGGATTATTTCCAATCATCAAATACACAACTCTACAAAAATAATTTATTTAACACAGACTTTACTTTTAGTTTAAAATGAAACGGGACGGAACAGGAACACGAAAATAACATTTACAACGATGTCCGGAACAAAACTTCTGCACGCGCTTTCTTGTTAGAACAGTTCTGTTTCTTGTTAGTTCACTTCACTTCAATCCGACGGTGTAGGCGTTGATCGCAGCGCCACACATCCCATTAGAAATGAACTTTTACGATCAAGTTAGGATGTCATAATAAAGAAAGGGTTAATGATATTTATGCATTGAGAAACAAAAGAGGAAGGATTTGAAATCTTGCCGTTTTTCATTTTCTTTAAAGAAAGAAATAAAAATTAAATTATTCCTTACCAGACAGCATATATTTTATTTTGTTATGTCTCACTAATTAATTTTGCTGTATTAATGCTTCCCACTCTCATTTTTTGCAGGGTTCCGCCATGTCATTCCAGATCACTTCACTTCCAAGCACTCATCCTCTTCTTGTTCTCATTAACCCCAAAAGTGGCGGAAGACAGGGGCTACGGTAATTAAATCACTTCCCTAATTGCTTATTCAATTATTTTTAAAACGACAATTAATCACATTGATAAAAATCCTGTGACTCCTTCGCTCTTATTGATTACTGCATCAATGACTGAGTTTTTTTAATCAATTTAAGTGCCTCAAGTTAAGGGGCTGCAATGTAATGGTTACAAGTTATTTCGATTTTATGTTAAGCATTAAAGGGATATTAGAATTCCCAATAAAAACAGAAAATGAGCATGATTTTATACCTTAAAATTAAAAAATTTAGGTCATATAATATTTTAATCTGTTTAAAAGTAGTAAGTAGTTAATGGTTTGTCTTAAAGCACGATAAGACAAATTTTGTGTAGATTTGTCTTGTAGTAGTTTCTTCAGGACAAACAATAATTAGACCTGAATCTAAGAAAGTAGATCAGATATACATTAGGAGGTAAGAATATGCTTTTCGAATATATATATAGAGAGAGAATTTCAATTAATTTAAGTGAAATTATAATATTTTTTCTGTCTCAACCCTCGAAAACTATATAATAGAGCTTTTATTTTTACATAATTTTAAAATCTGAAAAATTGTCTTTTTAATTTTACCAAATTAGATGTCTTAAAGTTTGAAAATTTTTAAAAATATTTTTACGTAAATTTTAGTAATACATTTATTTCATTGTAGTAATTAAATTCAAATCATTACCATTGTTTCCTCAAATATATAATCGGATATATTTTTGCCATTTTGACAGCTAAGAAAAAGAAGGCTCTTTTAATTATTTGCATGCATAATAATAATGCAATGCTGGTAGAAGCAGGTAGAAAAATATATGCAATTAAAAGATGTTGATATTTATTGTTATTTATGCTTTATTCATTGCGTACACGATTTCGAATTTCAAATATTCATTGAGAAGCTTCAGAGCTCCTTAACCTAAAACAATATATTCTCTCATGATAATATTTATATTAAGCTCAGTTGTCGGAAGAAAACGGAAATTGCCGATGCCAGATAAATAAAAATAACTAGTAAATATGATGATATAAAGTATTTGAAAACAACACCATTGTTTTTATTTCAAACTAAACTTTTGGTGATTATAATATTTTTAAAAAGTGGTTATTAGTTATCACCCCTCCTTAAGTCTAAATAAGATTTTGTTTTCACTCCTCATCTTAACTATCAAATTAAAACTTTCGCAAACTTTTTTCCTTTAAAGTATTACGTGAAAATAATCCTACCAGTTTCCTATTCTTCTCACGCTCAGACAGAATATAATATTCCACAAGATGAACAAAAAGTTAACAGATAGCGCAAATGCATGAATAAACCATCATCTGAATATCTCATCACCATGCAAATATAGATCAAAGGATTAAATCAAGACAGAATGGATTAGAAATGAAATCCTACTAATCCATTTAACTAAAAATTAATCATGTATCTAGAAATGATATTATTCTCTATTTTTAATATGATTTTAATAATAAAAAATTAATCTCTGTAATTTATTATCATTAAATAGATCTGTTTTCGTTGTATTTTTTAACATAAGTTTAAAAATATAATCTCTAAATTTGGCACAATTTTGATTGGAAAATTATTCGACTTTTCAAAGTAATCTTAAATTTGATATGACATTTTCTTTCCTTTAGGTTCTACTGACTTAAAAAAATATTTCACACTCAGATTTGTTCCAAAAGGTTTTGCAATTTTTTTTTTTCAGTTTCTGGGAATTAATAATACATCAGACGATATTCTCTTTTTATCTTTTATTGGCGTCAGACGATTATCTTTCAAACGCTGCAAAAAAATCTATTAGCATTAGATCTGTACAAAATAATTTATTTCATTTAATTACCTGTCAGGATTTAAGTTAACTGCTGTTGACATTTCTCCGACTAATTTCGAATTTAATCCTCCACCTGCTAAATAAAAATAGTTCTTTTAATAAATAATATATGGAAAAAAATAATCACCTCAGGGTTGATTTTTTTTTTCATCTTTTTCTGTTTATTGATTTGCATCACTTTCGAAAATAAATTTTAATTAAGTCGTTCTAAATCTTTAAAATTGGATTTTCAGGATATTACGAAAGTTCCAGTATTTACTTAACCCTCGGCAGGTGTTTAACTTAGCAAAAGGCGGCCCAATGGCAGGGTGAGTATGTTTTTTCCTTCTGTATTTTTCCTTGCTACTACCTCCCACCCCTTTTTAAATTATAAGTATTTTGCCCCGGGCAAAAATCGTCTGCTTCAATCTGATTAGTTACTTGTCTCAGAGTACTTTTTGTTGCAGAAAAACCTTATTTTCGAAGAATTAAAATTTCGTAAATTCTTTTTTAGATGCAATATCCTTGCATTCAGGAAAATCTGTCTTGCAAGATATTTATTAAACTCGTGAGAAGTAATTAAATTCTATCAATTTGAAAGTGCTTTTGACAGGAGAGAAACAACTAAAAACATCATGGCGAGAAAGTGGAGCGTGGAATAAAAATATCCTTAAGATTACGTCGTTTTTATATTATTTATTCTTAAGAAGCATATGCTTATATTTATCAAGTATATTAAAAATTCGTAAATGGTAAGAAATTAATTATGTTTTTGTCGAAAGAAATAAAACCAATTTAGAGCTATTCAAGAACTTTACATGTGTTAGTTAACATAGCGAAAATTGCTTGTTAATGGAATTATGCTTTATGCACATTTCTACCGGTTTGAAAACAAGGAAAATGCATTGCATATTTATGTACTGTAGTTTATTTGATAAAAAGTATGTTTTAGTTTTTTTACAAATCTGTTATTTCTGGCATTTGGTAACTAACTGCTGAAAGTTTTTTTTAATTATCTTACTAGAAAGTAGTATTAATATTAATATTCATGAATGACAACAAAAAAAAATTAATCCGATTAAAAATCTTAAAAATGAAAATTGGCTTCAATTTCTAACACTATCAGTTAAAAAAAGTTCGTTTTTCTTGGCATTAGATCAGTTAGAAGACGGAAAGAAGGGAGCGCATGCGTAGAAAAGGCCGATTTATGTTTGCCACAATTTCATAAGTTAGATTCAGGCATTCTATATTTGGCTATAAATTTCCGTTTTGACATCCTGGAATTTTTCTGTTTCACAGCAAGTCGTATCAGAATTATGGATATTTACACAAAGAAATGTGGTAAAATAAATGTTAAAAAAGGTTAACATACATAAATTTGTAGAAAATAAATGGCAAATAAAATGAAAGAAGAAAAACACAACCTCGCATCAGAAAGAAAAAGGAACAAAAAGATCTCGTAATTAATCTATGATTAGTGACCCATATTTTAAATCATAAAACTGCCAAATTCTACAAACTCATGCGCAGTAAGAAAAAATCCAATACAGACTTGTAGTTATCCGGCCTGAACAATAACTTGCCATCGTCCGAACACCATTTTTATCTTTTCTACGCATGCGTTGTCTACTTGTCATCTTATAACAGGCCTGGTATAAACCCAACGGCATTGGTGTAAAAGTTCTACTATTTTATTTTCCAAATGTTTAATATTGGATTGAATTATATGTTTTAATCCAGATCCCTTCTGTTTACTGTTATCGATTAATATTAGCAAGTATTTCAATTTCAATGAAACAAATGGCATATATCATTGTAATATCCTCTACAAATGCATCATAACACATTTTATTTGACATACTAAGGCTTTATTGTTTGTAAAAATCCTTTGTGCCCAATTAATTAGTCTCGATTGTGATGGTAAACAAGTTTTATTTTATTCTCGAATTCAGGATTGCAAGTTGGATACATTAAATGTGTCTGCTAAAATATTTCTGTTGAACAATACAAAAGATGTATCAGAATAAACATTTTTTATTCATTTATTCCAAATTATGGCAGCATATGATTAAAGGTTAAAATGTTTAATCATATGCCAAGTAACAATATATGTCTTCTTAGAAATGCATATAATAATTTTTTTCCTCCTTATTAAAAATGATGTATGAATGTAAATTTGCATTTCTGGGACTAGCTAACGAGTTACCAGGATCTTTTCTGTAAACATCTCACTTTAGAAAGAGTTCGTTAATTATTTTTCAAATAACATTCTATTCATTTCATCGTTGTGATATTTTCCTTGGGTTACTGGAAATAATTTTCGTCCTGTGCGATTATCTTACAAAAAAAAGCTGAAAAATGAATATATTAGAGTTGTTTCAATGAATATATTCGAATGAATAAATTCAAAGAACCATTAAATTTCTTTTCATAATATTGAAAAATATCACAATTTTTCCTTTTAAAACTGCCCAAATTAAATGGTTTTTATTTAGTTTATTTTATGTTTTTTTAATTCCGAGCATGAAAATGAAATTTTGTAAACATTATTTTACTATCTACTTTCTTGCTAGATTCTGAACATTTTAGCCCAATTATCATTATAAAAACATTTTTATGGATTAATTAAACAATTATTAATTTCATTCCGGTTGAGGCTTTCGCCTTCATCAATGAAAAACGCAGTTTTATGATTCTAAAAAAAGGTGTATTTTATATAACAAAAGCAACGGAAACGGACTATTAAATTTTCAAACTGTCAAAAAGAACGAGAAATTCAGAAATTTAAAATGATTAACATGCTACTGTTATGTAAATAATGATTGTAATGATGACTTTTAATTTTCTAAAACATGAAATAAGCTTTTAAAAAAATTACTATAATAAAAACTCAGGAAATAAATCATTTGCCGATGCATCGCATTGAAATAATGGAGTTGCATCCATCATAGCTTATCTCAGCAAATACAATTATGCAAACATATTTGATATTTTAGAAACAAATTATTAAAATATTTTTCTGAAAGTCTTTCAATAATGTCTCCAGCTGCGTTTATTTGCATACTGAATTCAAAATCTTCCGTTATTTCTACTATATTTGACAGTACAGTACAAAATCGTGTTTAACTGATTAAAAAGAAGACTTAAATAAAATATAAATAGTTTTCAGGCGTCTAATTTTTCTTATTGAATGTAAACTGTTAGGTATATATACAGCAGAAAAGTCTGTTATTCCCTGAATGCTGTATGGTTACAGTTAATAGATGTCAAAATACTTGAATGAAGATGATTAGATTATTTTTATTGGTAAAGACTTGAGAAAGAAGAAAAAAATGATGAACCAAAAGATTTAAATTTCTTCCATTATATAGCTAAGTATTTTATACATTTCAACAATGTATGGGAAAGTATCGTTGATTTCAATCGCAATTAATACTTGGAGGCTTGTCAGAAAGATAGAATTTGTTCAAGAGGCCTTTACCAATTATACTTGTAATAAGTCTTATCAGTTTTTTAAGTCCATTTATTGATGATATCTGGGAATTTCCCGATTTATTTAAGCCGAGGATAATTTTCTGAGTTGAAATGAGATTAATTTGGTTTTGAAATAATATTATATGAAAATATCCAATCTGTGAATGATATAGATTTCCAGGATATCTATGCAAGAATATCTGCTTCTATTTTTTATAAGACTTTTAAGTGAACAAGAATTTATTAAAAAGGAAAGAAATGTTTTCAACATTTGGAAAAGGAAATCGCATCTCAAAGTGTATAGATATTGCCGAAACTCATAACTAAGTAACAATTGTTTTATGGGAACTGCATAAAAGAAATATATATGTGTGCAGGCGTGCTGGCTTAAGAGTAGCGTGTCTTCCTAGTGTTCTTGGCGTCTGGTTCGGGCATGGTTGTTATTCTGTGTTTTATCTGAAAGTAGTGTGAATGTGCTCCCCTTTAAAAAGGAGCTGTGCAAGCAAATGTGTAGCATGAAGTAGCTAAGTCGTACTCTTGGCCCTAACTGGCGCTATTGAAAAACAAGGGACGCTAATTAGGCTTCAAAAATCGCTGATAGCGATCAGCGGGTTTGTCAGTGACAAGTGCCATTGCAAACAGCAACATTTATATATGTTATAAAATTTTATCTTTTCTACGAAAGAATTAAGAATATATTTGCTTCCCATCCACTAATATTCCTTTTTTCTCCTTTTAGGTTGCAAATGTATAAAGATGTACCGAATTTCAGGGTATTGTGTTGTGGAGGAGATGGGACAGTTGGTTGGGTTTTGGACACAATCGGTATGGAGTTTTACTATAATTTTTATAGCGGCATTTTTGTTATTGGATCGAATTAAATATTTCTCTTTTGTCTCAACAAACGATTTTTAAGCCTTAATGAATATTTTGTTATTTCAAATTAAGAACTTTTTCAAAGGAAAAAAAAACGCAAACCACATACTTTTCGTGAATAAAGCATACGATTCTTAATGAAATATTTCCTTGCTCTATCGAATGTATCATTGCTAATTATATTGAATTGACTTTTTATTAAATCAGCCATGTTTGCATCATTTAACAGAATATTTTTTATATAATTAATAGAAAAGGGAGAAGTATTCTCTCCATTAATTATATAAAAAATATGGGGAGTATTCAGTAGATATCAGTGGTGAGAGGAGTATTTAATAGATATCACAAAAAAATTTAAAGGGGGATTAATATGGCAATGTATTCACAAAGAATAATATTGTTTTTCCTCTTATCGTATCCGATTAAGTCAAAAACAACAAAAGTTGTGTTAACAAAAGTTTACAACAAAAAGTCTACAACAAAAGTTGTATTAACCTGTAAAATTTTCTTTAAAAAATTGTCAGTTGTCTCTTCTGCACCTCCTGTATATTTATGCATCGAAATTCTACAATCTTTAGTGCGTCAGGAATTCTTTACGTGATTCAGAATAACATTAGAAATTTTCAATACTTTTAAGTCAAAGTGTTTTTTTTTTCTTTTGTTTGATAAATATAATTAAAATAGAAATTATATTTGTTATTATACCTTTGACGAAAAGAGAAAACTTTTATTAATTGTATGTAGCTTTTCCTCCTTCTTTCATAAGAAGCATATCTTTTGAAAATTGATGATAAAAAGTCTTAACATCACATATTTTCCAATCCATAAATGTGAAAATTACAGCTTCTGAGCTGTCCCAGATTTAAAAATCTGAATACTTTTATTATAATTTCAAATAACATTCGTAAACCATTGACAATTTAATCCGTCTTCAGATATTAAAATATTATATATTAGGATGCTTTTTATAATGTCCTTCATTAAATTTAAGGTTCAATTAAATCTCTAAAGTAATTAAACCGATGCAAATCAAAGCTTTCCAGGTCATTGCAGCTAATGAGAACTTTCTTTTTCTATTTCAGATAAAATGAACTTTGCTAATCCCCCTCCAGTAGCTATTCTACCCTTGGGAACTGGTAATGATTTGGCAAGATGCATAGGCTGGGGACCAGGTAAGAAGCTGTTGATGGGAAGTTTTATACAAAAAAAAAAAGAAATGGGACATTTAATTCATGTATAAATTAGAATTAGCTCATATATTTCAAAGTTATTTATCTTGTATAATTTAGTCTTGGTGGTCTTTAATATGTGGTGTGATCGTAAAATGTTTTATAAGCAACAATATTTGGAAAATATAAATTGTGGAAGAGAATATTGTTACCCAGAGTGGAGGCAGATTGTCTTGTTGTCTTAGACCGTCATTAGAGCAAATAATGTTAGTACTGAGATCTGAAACAGCGCCAATAATGGCTAGACGATCTGAGAAATAGTCTCGCACAGAGATTATAGCCATGATATGATTTATGGGGACCAACAATGTGTCCTCGTCCGACATTCATAGGCAAGTCGTCGAAATATACGAGGATGAAGCAACGAATAGACAATAGGTGGCGAAATGGTGTCGTTCTTTCGAAGCGGACAAAGAACAAGTGGGAAATTGCAATATGGAAACGTTTAGGTTGGAGATCTAGACACGCCCCCCCCATACAATCTCTGTTTGGCTCCCAGTGGTTATTTCCTTTTCCTAAAATTGAAGAAATACTTATCCAAAACAAGGTTTATGTCAGATGGGGATGTTCAACAGGGTACAGAGAATTGTTTCAATATCTAGGGGCGTGATTGTTACCAAAACTAGCTAAATAACTTAGTTCAGTAGTGCAATAAATGCCTCAACAGTTTTGACGATTATGTAGAGAAGTAAACGCCAGATATACTTAATTACCATTTGTATCCTGTGTATATTGTTAATAAAGCATTTTCCTGTGCTTTGTAAACTTTTTTTGGATCACCCCTCGTATGATGTTTATTTTAGATACTATTCTAAAAATTAAAATTAATCAAAGTATTAAGGTGAATTAGGATAAATAATAATGTATTTCATTTCTAAATGAACAGAAGATGGGAACATTCAGAGCGATTCTTCTTAATTTTAATTAAAATTTTATATTTTTAAAAATCAAGTGCACTTTTCTGTAGTTATGGCCGAAAAAAAAATGATAAAAGTTATTTTCACATGGTTTTAAAGTTTTAAAAATTATATTTTTAATGATGTCAATTTGCTTGTAACTTTTTCTTAGATTTTGAAATTTCGAAAGGGTTTTTTTTTTCCTTCAAAATGACGAGCAATATTTTTCATTGTTTTAATGTAATTGAAACAGTTTTCCTAATTTCATCAAATATTTAATATCATGATTTCCTTTAATTACTAAAAACAATGGAAGACTAGTTTACAATTCAAATACAGGAAGAAAAAGGCGCCACTTTTGTAAACAGTTCTAACTTTCCTGAGGAGCACACTAATGACATGAGCTTTGGTTACCCTTACTTAGAAGCGGGTTGTACCTGCGTGAGAAATGGATGCACGATCCCTGCCCTAGTTGGCGATGTTTTGCGTTCATGACAGATTTCGTTTTAAATTTCGTTACTACTTGGTCGTTTAGAAAGAACTTTCAATCGTTTTTTTTTTCCTTGGCATGATGGTGGTAGATAATTTGCGGCTGTTGTTGATATGAGGATCACAAAATAATTTTTTTCTCATATGTTTGATTATGTATTTGAATTATTCTGTGCATAAATAGACAGAAAGAATTCCAAAACTGAGAAATATAAAAGATGAGGTGTAATATAAAAAGCAATTTTCTTTAAGATTTCTTTAAAGATTGCGATATCTTATGCTTATTTGGTTTATCAGAAAATGAAAAAGTGAAGCTTTAATATTCTAAATAAAATTTCAAGGCACACTAACATATTTCTTTTCTTTTATTGCATCTACCACTTGCCATTTGTTTGCCATATTTCATTTGTTCAAGTTACAGATGAATTCCTAATTTTTATACTTTTCTTAGTCATGATAAATAGACTTTTAAGAGCTAGGTTATATTAAAATCCTCCAGCCAAGGCGTATAAGAATATTTTGTACCGAAATATTAGCAAAAGAAAAAATACTCGCTTTATTCTAATGCATAATTATTTATTATTTGACCACTCTAGGATTACGTTCATAAATTGCTTGCACCTGAGGCCATAGATATATCGCATCAATCATTATCCAGATACAATCGAGATCTTATCGGTTAATCTCTTTTTAATACGTTTGTTGGATTTTTAAAAGTTATTCCATCTTTCTACATTGATTGTGATGTTAGCATCAATTTATAGCGAACTTTTGTTAATATGTGTATCTTTTTTTTGTTTTCCTTATTTCTATTAAAATTTTGTTCATCAATATAAACTGCATTATAAAATAATGTAATGCAAAGTGAATTGTTTATAAAAAAATATTGACTTAAAAGTAATTTATCTTAAAAGCTTGTATTAGAATCAAATTGTTTTTGAGCGTTTGCAATGCTTATGTTATGTATGTACCATATATTAATTATTGTCCTGCAGGTTATGAGAATGAAAGTCTTCCCAAAATCCTGAAAAAGCTCGAGAAATCGACTGTGTGCCCCATGGACAGGTGGAAAATAGAGATCAGCACCTCGGGTAACAGCGATGAAAAAGGCGATCCCATCCCTTGTACCATTTTCAACAATTACTTTTCTATCGGAGTAGTGAGTAAACGATAAATAATATGTCTACCTTTAATACGCAAGATTTTCTTACTTGAATTTTACTTCTGATTTTTTTTCTGAGCATCTTTTGTAAATCAGGTTTGTCCAAATATAACTTCATGATTATTGGTATCTAATCAAGTTTGCAGTTTATGTATAATATAGAATAATAAGATCCGTTTTGGATGAAATGAATATTACTTGGTGAAAATTACTGTGGGAAATTTGCTAGTAGGTTTCTAAAATATATAATGTGAAGCAGTATGTTTTGATTTCCACATTGTTTTGCCCAAAGAATTACTAAGTACTTAAATATTATTTCGAATAACTTCAAAGTAAACTTTCAAAACATTCAACATATTAATCTATTTATGGCCTAAAGATATGTTTCGTGGTCAGTACTGAGTTTGTGATTTTACGGAATTAGGTAATACACATTAGAAAATTCATTTATTTTTTGAATTCACCAATTTAGTTTCGTATTTCACCACATTTTCAACTTTAATGCAATAATGTAAACCTCATTGATCTTAGATTGATTCTTGTATGGAAGTAACATTGAAAAAATATACGTAATTTTATTCATGTATATTACGACTGCATTTATTTGTTTGTATATCATGACTCATGATTATTAGAACACGTTTCTATATTACATAGTGTTCATAAAGGCAATATTAATTCAATAAATGTAATGAAACGGAGAAATCTGGTCTATTCAACTTGACAAAGTGTTAGTATTATCCTAATATTCCATAATTCATAAAATATGTGTTTATTACAAATTTATTTTGCTATTAGACTAGTAATATTTCTTCAATCGATCTATCTGTGGCCCAGCGATTCTAGACAGTTGTCTAATCTGATATCCAACACTGACTGAAGTAAGCAGACTGAGTATAGCTTTTACAATATAGTTCATTGGTAGATCAAGATTCTAAACCAGTGATGGGGAAACTACGGCCCGCGGAAAGGTTTAATCCGGCCCGTTTAAGAGTGCCGTCGTGGGAATGTTACTTACTTCGTAATGTGACGACCCGCATAAAAACTACCTGTGGCGATATTCAAAACACAATAGTATTCTGGACAAATCCATCCGACCCAAACAGCTGACTCCTCTTCGCTCGAAACTTCCAGACACTCTCGCATTTTCGATTCATTGTTCTGTTTTTCCGAAAGAACCGCAAAACTCCAATTCCCGAACAATCCTTGCAGGTAGGTATAAATACAAGCGAGGCCGCCCGAAGATCAGTTAGTTAGCGACTTAGTCAGTCATCTGCAACGACCCGCTGTGACTGGCGTAATTGTTTGTGTAGCTTAGGAAAACTTCTTTAAGAAACAGAATAACAGATGAGCACCTTTAATCAGTTTTAAGAATTTCTGCTTCGCAAATGGAACCGGACTATGATGAAATTTTGATAAAACAGTCTCAATTTCATTTTTCACATGCACCATCAACCAGTAATGACATCAGAAAATAAAGTGATAATACTTCACATCAAGAACTACACTAAATTCATTTTATATTTTGTGCTTATAATTTTCTTACTTTTGCTTTTTTACTATTAAAATAATAAGTGTATGTAATAATATATGTATATGTTTGTAGAACACATAAATTTTTTAACGATTAAGCATTATTGTTTGGCCCACTACGATCGTCTAGTTATTACAAATGGCCGTCTTAAAAAAAGTTTCCCCACCACTGTTCTAAACAGTTGCTTATTCTGATATCCACTATTGACTGTGATAATTTAACTTTGACAGTATGGTCCACCAATACATCAAGATATTATAAACGTGTTAGCCATAAAAATTGTGTTTCTCATTTTTTTAACACAACATATATCAAATTTTTGATGAGCATTCCTGTAAAAATACTATTTTAATTCTTAAAGATAAATTTTAATGGTGCTTATTATTAGAAGTCTTTGAAATTATTCATTAAAAATGTTTTATTGATCAATTTATTTCTGTCCCACTTCATTTCATAATAAGTTTATTTGTATCTTTATCAGGATGCCTCTATAGCTATAAAATTTCATCTAGAAAGAGAGAAACATCCGGAAAAGTTCAACAGTCGGTAAGAATACTTTGTTTGTAAATATAAAGTGTATGTACCACACAAATAAAGATATGTTCTAAAACAAACTTTGTTTACACATATTGATAAACAAGCTGCTCTGATTGACCAGATAATTCATTAAAAATAATTGCTTGGATTTAATTTTATTAAATGTCTTAGATATTACTTCATGTCCATAATCTTCCAAATATATTATTTTTAAGTATCAAATTATCAGACATTAAGCCCTGTTGTTTTGATAGTCTTGCATGTACACTCTTTATGGTGCACATGAAACTCCTAATGCCCTTAAAATCATAGTTCTGCTAGAAACGATTTTCCGTATAGATTCTTTTCTAACTTTCGGAGTACCGTAGCTTCTCTTTATAATATGCCTCGTAAATAGGTACAGATATTATTGAGAATCTTGAATCCTTAGCTTTCAATAGTGGAAGAAAGCTATACTGTAAAGCTACTGATGGAATAAGGCAAACTATTTGAATTTTGACATAATAATGTAATTTACTACTAAAATGCTAAAAAACTAAGAAATTACCAAAATTTTTTTAAATGTGAATGTTATTGAACTGATATCATTTTAAAGGTAATATTTTAAACTATGAAACATAATAAAAATTATTTTTATGCCATAACATTTTCTGAAATTATCGAGGGAGAAACCCCAAAACCAACTTAATTTTCAATTATTTAAAATTTCAGAAATATTAAATAAAGTGCACATACCCACTTATAAGATACATCAAATTTGATAGCGTTATGTCAAATAGTCTAGTTATGATGTACCAACTTATACAGACGCATATGCACACATATTCATGTTTGTTATTAGTATAAATTAAGAATCTGTTATAAAGTGAGAGAAAATTATTTATAGTTATATTTTGTTATAAATAATTCCTCTTCCTTGGGGATTCTTGCCATAAAAGTTTTATGAAATCTTGTAGAATCGATGGTTTAAGAATGTGGCACTTTGAAAGGAAAAATATACATGATATACTTTGATGAGAAATATATATTTTTACTGAAGACAGATGTGTTTTCTTCGATGCATTTGCATTACGATATTCATTTTATTAAAATGAATTCAGAAACTCTACTCTCGTTTATGTATTTCCTATTCTTTTTTAGGATGAAAAATAAAATGTGGTACTTCGAATTTGCAACATCAGAAACATTTTTCGCTACTTGCAAAAACCTTCATGAAGATGTCGACATAATGGTTTGTATATTTTTATATTTACTGGGATGTCTAATTTATATGATTTTAAATCCATAAAAACTAGCTTAAAACTAGCTTTGAAATCCATAAATTAGCTATAAAGTTTAGAGTGAAAACTATTTTGCTCACAGAACTGATATGTGCTTTTTTATTAGAACTATTCGGAATGAAAAAAATTAATTCTTAATTATCTAAGCTATTAATCAGGAATAACATTCAATAATATAAATTATTTTTTGTTCTTCATAATTTTCTTTCAAATCATTCTAACGATATGTACGAGAGATAATTTTAAAAAGTTTACAAGCAGTAGTATTTGGAAAGCAGAAATTATGGATGGGAATATTGGTTACTCAGAGTGGAGACAAATGGCGCTAATCGTTAGTCTTGAATATAATTGAATGCGCCTAATAGTCGTTCGAGAAAATAGTGTAGTACCGAGACCTGAAACAGCGACAGTAATGGCAAGACGCCTAGAGAAGTGGTCTCGTACATAGGTGAGAACCATAATACGATTTCTATGGGTCGAGGATGTATCTCCATCGGACATTCACATGTAAATCTTTGAAGTGTACGGGACCGAAACAATAAATAGACAACATGTGGCGAAATGGTGTAGTTCTTTTGAAGCTGGCAGAGAGATCGCTGGAAATGTTTAGGTGGGAAGTTTGGAGTCACCCCCAAGGTAGATCAAATTGGGCTCCCTGTGACTGTTTCCTTTTCCCAGCATTGAAGAAACACTAATCCGAAATAAGGCTCATATCAGACGATGATGTTCAAAAAGATGCCGAAAATTGGTTCAACATTCATTGACCTGATTATTAGACTGGACAGGTTAAACAAATGGGTCCAGTGGTGTGATAAGTGCCTCAACAGGTTTGGTGATTGTGTAGAGAAGTGACGTATACATATGTCTTTTAATTACCTTTTGTATCCTGAGTCTATTGTTAATAAAGCATTTTTCTTTTGCCTTGTAAGCTTTTTAGATAACCCCTCGTAAATATGATCACCAAAGGAATAAAAATTGCTTCATTTTTATCTCTTTTGAATATTTTTGTATATCTTAAAACCTAAGGAACAAAAATGGCTGAAATTTTATACAGCTGTCTTTTATTTACATTTATTCATCTCTAGTCATACATTTTTATGATTAAGATATTTATAATCTGATGCAGCATGAAGGCTGTTTGGGGGCTTACTTAAAAATTTTGAATCAAGCTTACATGACGAGGAGGACATTCAAGCGAATGCAACCTCTTTAAATGTTTGCATCAAGGACAGCAAAATTATTTATTCATATTGTGCTGAAAGTGCACCAAATGTATGGATACAACAACTCTTTGGTAAAATCAAATTTGGATCTGGAGCCTTCAGAGACTGAAACAGAGACCTTGCCACCAGTCCATCGTGGTTTCATACATCCATTTTAAAGACATAAATGTATCAGTTATTTAGGATTATATAATATTACTTTAAATCAGTAAAAATGCTCAGTTTTGGATTTTGTTAAATGGCAATACAATATGAAGCAAAAGCTATTACTGTTAACTACTTTTATCTGGCGATATATTTAAATAAAAGTTATACGTTTAGCACCAAAAGGTCCACATTTCGATTATTAACGATTCTTTCGTAGTTTCTTTAAATTTATTATTTAAATTACTTCATACTTGTTCGAACTAATTTTATCTGGAGAATGCCGATTAATAATTCTAACCAAAAATTATCATTTGAAAAAAATGAATTAGAGTAGTTTTTAAACCACTTTGCCTTTCTTAAATCCTGGTTTAGATGCAACATTTGAAAAAAAAAATTTTTAATCACCCGTTTTTGTATCATATGCATTTGTAGCATAATTTAACGAAATAGCATAAATAAAATAAAGCAAACTTACTAGCAAACAAAAATCATAGGATGCAATAGAAAATAGACTAATTTCTGCATATTGTGATAAAAGCAGGTGGTTCAACATTACTATGAAAAAATCCATCCAATCTGCCGAATGGTTAATATTCCAATAGACTTTGTAACTTATAACAACGTCTTATTCTAGTATTAAACACGAGACACAAGAAACAAAATGCAGAAAAGGCGTCGGCAAATCAACACTAGCCGAAATCAACAACATATATGCACCATATCGTTATTAAAGAATCATCGAAAATCCACGGTGTCTGCAGAGAAAACTCAGAGGAAATAAACAGACCAAAGAAAAATTCATTTCACTACTTTCTTTCGATTCAACTTGATTCGATCAGCTTCTCTTGTCTATGTGTCTCTGATTTTATAACTTCCATGTTAAATCATCGAATTTTCTAAAAAAAAGCATTGGAATTCGAAACTTAATGAAGATATTACCAAGATTCATGAATATTCGGGGATCTTTATTTCATATTGTCAATTATTGCTAAAACCAGGTTAGTTCACAATGCGTATTCTAAACAGCACTTACATGAATCAACAACACTGAATTGTTATCAAACAATTGCAACAGCACCAAGCCTGCAAGGATATCTCGAAAGAGATCAACAACCAAGAACTCAATCCACTATCATAACCCCCGAGGCAGCTTAATTTAACCAACTCCTCTCTCTTCGTTTATTTATTTAGTTTATTTCACTTCGTTTTTCATGTTTTTATGTCTTCCATGGTAGAGCATCGAATGTTCTAGAACAAAGACAAGAACTCCAGAACTAATGAAGATATCACGTGCCAAATGTGGAAACTTTCCTTTTTGTCATTGAATTTTAATCAATGGCCTCGTATGTATTGAATAGCAATTAAAATATCTATAAAATTCTGTCCTTTACCATCTAAACCAGGATGTAAAATTAAAATTCGTAACAATATATCTGCATTTCAAAAATGTACATATACAATAAGGTATCTTCTCCTTATACAAAAAGTGCCATCAAGTTTTCGCTTTAAATGACATGGGAGCTGGAAGAGTGAAAGAAATCGCATCATTTATTTTGATTTTGATTTATTCCAGAAGAGTTGTTTTCTTTTACAGTGCGATGGTGTGTCCCTTGATTTGGCGAACGGTCCGTCACTCCAAGGCATCGCCGTCCTCAATATCCCGAGCATTTACGGCGGGTCCAACCTGTGGGGGGACAGCGCCCAGAAAAAGCGAACCAAGTCGAAACGGAAGAAAGACAGGGAGAACTCATCCAGCAGCTTCAACTCTGTCGATCTCAGCTCGGCCATTCAAGGTAAGCGGGACGAAGTGTTTTTGAATAAAGAAAAGGGGAAAAAATACTTTCCTCTGCTTTCTCTCTGTCGCTCTCCAACGATTTTTTTTTTCTGGGCCGTTGACTGCACTTTGAAGAATCAGCTTGCTTCGGAAAGGTTTTACGAGAGGGAGTTTTATTTTTCTTTTGTCGAGAAGAAGGATCGACGGTTGGGGATTTGAAAGGGAAAAGCATTTGATTTATCTGCTGTTGGGGGAAAAACTCTAATCTATGCGAAAGAATGGTGGGTTTAGATTGTCTAGGGAAAGTCAGTAATTGCTTTTTATTTTCTCGTATACGAATTGTACAGAAAATATCGGGATAGTCAAAATATTCGAATGCGAGGTATTGATGAATCAACAGATTTCAGACCTCTTGGAGTTCGAAAAAACCGATTTTTCGTATTATGTCTGTTTATCTGTTGTTCTTGTACCAAATAAACTTGAGCTTGAAATTAAAGAATAGCTTTGTCTCCCTAAATATTGGTGAGCGATTTTGAGAAAATCTTGTTTAAGTAGAGTCTTTTTAAGATACGAAAAGCACATAAAAAGTCATCTTTGGATATTAAAGAAATCCTTTCAAACCTCATATTCATATATCTTTTGCATCGTGATAAGGAATCAATTTGTTTATAGTGGAATTTATACATTAAAAATAATAACTAATAAACCTATGGACCTAGCCCTAATCACAAATCCGATTTAGTCAATTTTTTCATATGAAAACCCATGACTCTCATGATCAAAGGTCATTTAGCCTCATCCTTCATATAATTTTAAGAGATATTACAAAATGAAATCTTGATGTGCTCTCAGTCTTATCAAATGAATCGATTCTGCTAATTTTGAAATGTAGTTTGAAATTTTGAAGAAAAGCTATCCAATCAGAATGCGCTTCATTATTGCGTAAAAGCAGCTTGAAAAATATTCTTGTTTACTTTTGATTATATTATTATTATTTTATTATACTTTTGTTTTTTTAAATGAATTAATCAAAGTTAATAGGTAGGATGAAATTAATATGCTATAACACTAGTCCCCTTTTTGGCGGGGATAGCCTCAAAAATGGAGATGAAAAGCTTCCAGCATGATGATTGGTTTTCGCCTTCCTGGTGGGTACAGAAATAATATGTGGAGGGCTTTCCTCTACTTCTATTGACATTAACTGCAAATGTATTCTAAGAGTCATTAGCATCCAAGGCACAACCTCTACTGTAGACAGCTACAAGAGAAGTTATGCCTAAGTTGTTAATGATCCTTAGGACACATCTAGTTCTAACCAATGTCATTGAGGCGTTCCGGTTATGCAGATTAATCAGAGTATTTTAAGGTGAGGCGGTGCTGCTTTCTGTTTACAGATAATACTAGCCAACTTACTCAGCTTTCTTAATGGTGTTAATATAATTCAAACCCCTTTTGATAATATGCATCTTATCAAAAAAACATTTTAAATTATAATTACATAATAATGGAAGATCATTTTGTGGGTAACTTCACTTTTAAAGCGATGAAATTATTAAACAATGAACTTCTATAAAATCGGTCCTGTTTCTAAGATTGAAGGTTATGTCCAACTTCTATTTCGCTATCTATTTCGAAAATAAAAGGCAGGGGACCATCGATGAAGTATCTATAGGCCATGATCATTTATATCATTTAAAAATCAGTAGATGTAATGCTATAGTTTTGAATGGGGTGGTCGGGATTTTTATTTTGTCAATTATTTGAAACAAATAAATGGTAAGCAAACTTCTGGTAGCAGAAAGTGGCTAATTCTATTTATTATTTCCTTATGTTTATAGAAAATACTCAATTGTTATTTTCACAATAGTAGCTGTGTCTGGGTAAACTATAAATGCGTTTATAACGTCTTTTCGCTTGCGTTTTCTTTCCAGACATAGGTGATCGCATGATTGAAGTGATTGGGCTGGAAAACTGCATGCACGTCGGTCAAGTCAAAGCAGGATTGCGAGCTTCGGGACGCCGGCTGGCCCAGTGTTCCTCCGTTGTCATCAGGTAATGCATCAGTTATTTTTCGCTTATATAATATAAATTGGCTGTTTTAGTTTCCGTTTTAAGTATTTATGCGGCAGTGTTTTCACAGATTTACACTCGTTCTTTTTATAGAAATCGTCAATCTAGTCAACTTATATAATGGCTGCATTCCATTAATTTTTTCTCATATAAGCCAAACACTGACTCATTCAGCGTGTAACTGAATTTTTAATTTTAAATCTTCATTTAAGTGAAAGTATAAGTAATTTGAAATGCAAAAATCAATATGCTTCAACGTTCCAAATGTCTTTATATGATAATAATAATTAATGCCAGATATAGTATGTGTTATTTAATTAGGAAGCTAAGTAAAATCGTATATCAAACTTAACCTTAACTTAACCTCTTTTTCTTCATAGAAAATGCAAAGTAAAAAAAATAATACATGGCATTTTATCTAAAATTATCAGTGCTCGCATGGCTTTGAACGTAATATGATGAATATTTGCATGCTCAAAACCAGAAAAACTTAGTTATCGAAACGAGGTAAAAAAATGATTATGCAATTTTATAAATTTTGTAATGACATAATGGATTTTCTATTCAACTGTAAACGTTATAAATTAAAATAAAAAACAAAAAATAATTTTAAAAATAAGATAAATGAGAGAAGGAAATAGGAAACTGTTGTTGCAAACGATGCTATCATCATATTTAAAATAATAAAGAAAATTCATGAACCCGTCACCCAGCCTCAAAGAATGGTCCCATTTCTCCACTCTTTTTCATATGATAAGACGTGGACTCTAGATTATGTCATCAATGGGTCATTGCCCTTCCCTTATTTCAACTTTTGGGTGGAGAGATTTACAAAAGCACTTCTTTACTGTATATTGTCTACCGGGGAAATATCTTCAGAGAATACCAACTACTGAATCAAGGAAAATTAAATTTCATATGAAATTTCATGAATATGCCATTAATGGTCGACATCCCTCTAACACTCTTCAATTACCAGAGAAATCATTAAAAGATTATATAATGTCAAAATTTCGGAAAACGTTTCTTGAAAATTAAACTGCTATCATTAAGAAAACAATTTTTTACATTTTCAGATGATATAAAAGTAATTTCTATGCCGAAATATTTTAGAGAGTAACCAAATAAAAGCCTAATAATATTCTTGAACTTTAATTGAATAAAAAATCTTATTAGAATTTTAAAAAGCCCTCTATATCTACCCGTCAAAGACAATCTACACCAAATCTGCCACGTGAATAACATATTATTTATAATTTTTAAACCCCCTTTTTTTACATTCTTTACCCGTAATTATACATAACATGACAATAACTACTGCTGAAACATGGAGATACAGAAAAGTAAAGAATAGCTTTCCTATACTTGAAAAATGAATATTTGGTGAAATTAAAAGCGATAATTACTGGAAAATTAGAACCAATTTTGAAATGTGTAAGCGCCAGATATAGTTAAATTTATAGCAATACAACATATTAAATGGGCAGGACACTTACTTCGATTGGAGGACAATAAAATTTTTGTAATGATCTTTTCAGCTGAACAGATGGATACTGAAAAAGAAAAGGGGAGGTGATCAAAACCTAAGTGAATTGCATGCTTAGAAAAAGATTTGAAATCTATTAAGGAGGCAAATTGCAAAACCTTAGTCAAAAATTGGGCAGTTTGGGATGAATTCTGAGGAAAACCAGGGCCCATCCAGAACTCTCACACCAATGAAGAAAAAGCACTTTAATAAACTCCCAAACCTCCCACTTTAATAATGATTCTTTCATTTAATTTTAATTGTTTATTTACATTTAATTGTGTTGTTAACTATTAAGGAATCGTAGCTGTTTTAAACTGTGATTAATTGACGATTCACTTGCGTAGGTTTTAATATTTGGTTTTGAGTTAAGTTTCATAATGCCAAAGAATAATAACTATGAATGGAAAATGGCATGTTTTGACAATCAAACAAAATCCTTCATAATAACTTGATTATTGATTATCCGCCTATAGCTATCCGATTATTGATTATCCAAAATCGGTTTTTATATCAGATTTCCCCAATCCAAAAATCAAATTTTTAAATTTTAACATTTTTATTAATTTTAGTCAGATAATGACCTAAGGTTGTTATTTTGATATTTCAGGACTAAGAAGCGCTTTCCTATGCAAATAGATGGCGAACCTTGGATACAGCCTCCCTGCACGGTAAGTTATTATTGATTGAATATGATAATATATATACTGAGCTATAGTCTCCTCATTAATTTACCAATATTCAATCGTAAAAATCTATACATATTTCTCGTACGAGAATCCCTTATAATTTATCTCGTCTTCAAAATCACAAACTGTCCACAGCTAATGAACTTACTAAATAAGTTTATGGAATAATAAAAGATAAAAAAAAAATCCAGACAACTATACAGATTGAAAACTATAGTTATGTAAATCATTGTATTTGTAACTGCATGATTAAGTTCAGTAAGAATAGTTAGGAACTGGTATTTACAATACGAACCAGTGAAGCTTTAGCAAGCTGGGGCATTTCTTTAAGACACTTTAGATGAAAAAAAACAGAGCTTTCCCTCTTTTTGTCATTGTTATTTTATAGCATTCGTGTGCTTAATTGCAACAGTATTCAAAACAAGTAATATATTTAAAAAAATAATTCAATTCCTACTTATTTTTTAAATTATTTATATACATCTTTATTTATATACATTTTTATGTACGTTCGGCTACAAACTGTTCAATCACTTAGCGACTTGGGGACGGATTTGGCGACTTTGGCGACTAAATAGAAATTACTGGACAAAATTTAATTCATGAATTACTATTTGAAAAAACTTTCATTACAGTAAGTGTCATCCGCTACAAGTTTTTTTTTAATGTATTTTAAATTGAGTGGATGAATAAAAAGTATTTTATTAACGACTGAAAATTTGAAAAAGATATATATAGGGAAAGTGTGAACTAATAGTAGGAACCGAAAAAACTAAAACTTTTCTAAGCCTCTTTCGTTTCTACATTGGTTATGAGTAAAACATTACAAATACTTTTTCTTCATTCATTATATAAGTGCATGTTAAATATCGACATTTACTGTTATATTTAAGTTAGATATAATGATAGTTAGCAAATATTTTTGACGTTGGTTCAGTAAGGGTAATAAAAATTAGGAGTAATTGAGAAAAGTGATTACAATATGCATCGATATATTGCGATCGATTACATCGATATTACAATATATTGTGGTGGGAAACTGTCATCTTTAAACTACACTAGAGAAAAATGATAAACAATATACCATTTTTTGTTTTACTTGACTTTTGACTAATAACTTATTAACTAATGGAAAACACTGCTGATCAAACAATCGATATTTTATTTTTGAAATGGTCTTTGTTTCTTCTGAAACGATTGTATCTACATTACTAATTGTATTCATCAAAAAAAATTGATCAGAAAGGAATAAAAGATACAGGGTGGTTATAATCAAAATGCAAGTATTTGAAGGATTGTAAGAGAAAATCTACTTGTAGTATGTTTGAGAAATTTGTATATGTGGTGTATTTATAACAATGAGAAATAAACTATACATTTAAAAAATTAGTTCAACAACTGTCATAGGTGGCGCTTTTAATAACCATATTTTATACATTGTAATTAAAAAAAAATTTCCCTTGTTAAAGCAGGAAGTTTAGTTATATTAACGTCCCGTTTAAAGCAACACTTGGGTTCTTTTGGGACGGACCTTATAATTTTGAACCGTGGTCAGATGACAAGGAAGACACCTGAGCTTGCCCCCCCCTCTCCACACCACACCAGCTGAAGAACATTTTTCCGGGCGTTTAACATGCACCAGATTACACGATGGAATCGGGTCTTTAACTTGAAACCCTCCAGTTCCGAGCCGAGACCTTACCACTATGGCACCGCGGCCAGTTAAAATATGAAGTGCATAATATATTACAACATTTGAAGTTTGAGATTAGTTCTGCTGTAGCTGAAATTCGGTCCCTTGCTCTAACCCCCAAGTCACATACTTCTGAAGAGACTTGGGTGTCTTCCCCAGAGACTGGGTGTCATTAATATTCAAATTTATTAACGATTTTCTTTAAGCCATTCACATACATCGGTCCTTTTCTTAAATCTTTAAGACGGCAATATTCTTTCAAGGCAGCACTATAACTGCTATTCGTTTGGTAATAGCATTTTACTAACAAAGTGCGTTCAATCTTTCACAAAGTCAAGGCTATAGCTTAAAAATACAAGACTTTTATCATCATAAGGATTTTAAAATTGATATGATATTCATTTTGACATAGTGCCTAGCAAAAACAACGTTTTAATAATGTATAGCGCTATCTATTGCAAAAAATGAATTAATTTTTTATTGTGTAATTCATTTCCCCATGTTGTAAATATAACATATACCAAATTTCTTCAGCATACACCAAGTGGTTTTTCATTTACAGTCCTTCAAACACTTGCACTTTAACTATAATCACCCAGTATATTTAACTTAGAAGAGATTTTTGTATAGTTTAATTCTAATGAGAATTTTTTTAAGTTCAATTCTTTAATTTTTACTTAAAATTGATTTTTCCCTGCAGATTCACATCAGCCAAAAGAATCAGATGCCGATGTTAATGGCCCCACAACCAACTCGAAAATCAAAGTTTCCATTCTTTTTCTTCAAGAAAAAGAAATAACGTGCCAACTCATCTGTCTCGTAAGTAATTAGTCTTTGCTGTGTACCCTGCTGTCTTGCGATATTGTAACACCCTACTGCGCTAATCAATACCTTATTGATACCTAATAAATACCTTAAAAGCTCATATGTGTTATATGAAATTGTATAATATTGGCAATTATTTTATAATATTGTTAAATATTGAATAATATGATATCACACAATACTGTTTTATCTCGGATACTTAGTGGTATGCGCAGTGTTAGTTATATGTCACTATTTGACTCTGATCATTTTCCCAAATTTCTGTCCTGTTTTGCTGCAAGTTGAAGTATTTTTCTTATTATTTTTAAGTCCCCGCGGAACCAAAGTTATTTTTATTTATCAAATAAAAAATAACAAAAATAATACAAATAGTTGAAGTATTTATTCTATTAATAAGACGGAAGGACTTATCGAGTCATTCTCTTAGACAAAAACAAAAAACGAGTTTTCATTATAGTACATTTAAAGTGATATACAAAACAATTTGATTCAAACAAATAACAAATAGCTATAATGTACTATTTTTATGTTACACAAAACATATGAGAATGTATACATATTTGTGTACAACATTGTGGAAAACCTTGAAAAAGTTCATTTTGGAGATATGATTGTTCATAACAGAAACGCAGAAATACACTACAACTATATATAATTTTTAAGACTATTTTGCCAAAAATGGCCCGTATTGTATTATGTTCAATTATCTTAATATTTTTAAGTTATGATGAAATAACCAAAATCTAGCAAAAATAATTTAAAAAACCCAGTAAAATTACATCGTTTTAACGGTAGAATATAGAAATTGACACCATATTTTGGAGATTAGAGTATTGTTTTCTTCTTTTGTGTTTACTATCAAATTAGTCACTTTTTTGCACTCTCCCATTTTATGATTGGTCAAAACGCAAGAAACTGCCTGCTATCTCAAAATATTGTGTCGAAATTTACTATTGCTTATAAGAAGTATTAGTTATAAGGAAATTAAAAAGAAAATTGGTAAAAAATCTAACTAAAAGCAATATTTCTAAATGCTTGAAGAAGTGTAAAGATTCTCACTCACTAGAAAACCAAACTGATAATGCACAACTCCAAATGATGATATATTAATTAACATAGTGAGTCTACATGACATAAAAGTTCATTCGGTAGTACATAAATGAAATGGCATGATGTAATGTGACCCAGACTGCAAAAATCTGATCTAAATACATAAATCTATAAAAAAAACCATTTTCCAATTCTAAAAAGGGTTGCAAGTATTAAAATGTGAAACACCCCATGTTAAATGGGCAGCAGAATAATGGATGATTTGATGTGTTAATTTGAAGTGATTATACCGAAGTTTTACTATTTAGCATCAATGATGTAATATGTATAAAAAGATAACAGAATATTTCTGTTCTAATTGCATAATATCTACTGTTAATCATGCATTTAATGTTTCGGTTTGGGATTGTAGTATATATCTCAAACCAAGTTGTTATTAATGAGAATACAAATACCCAAATTTATATATATATATATAGCCAAATTAATATCTATTATCTTAATTTAGTCCATAGTAACTTCATTCTAAAAACATTCGCTCATTTCTTGATTCAATTCAACTTTCTCTGCTTCATTAATTCAAGAGATGCTTTGTTGAATCGGTGAAAAGCCGACTTTCACACACTCCGCGTGAAAGGCTAGGAAAATATCCAATAAGCACATTCTTTTTTAAAGATTCCTGCATTGTTTCCCTTACTTGTGACTGACGTTTGAAAATCCCTATATTAATGATATATCGGCACTGTAAACAATGTTATCCCTATCAAAATATTTTATATAAAACGGTGGGAAATTCATATTTGACCTTTTTTGCCACCTCTGCTTGTTTAGCACTGCTTAACGGGCGTCTATGTCCACGCCTTGTAAAAAATGTTAACCTGCCTCCAGAGGAAAAATAAAACGAACGTAAAAATGCAGAAGTATATTCAATATCTTCGAAATGCAATTTTCTTCCAAAATTTTAAACCTTCATATATTTATATATAATTTGAAATATTCCTTCCTAAACTGCTGTATTCCCCATGTGATATTTTTCCAGATATTGCAGATTTTTTTAATTCGTCGATATTCAATTATATTGCAGCTGAGTGTAAAAAATCAGCTTCAAAATAATCGTATTTCACTATTGGAATGATGGGGAAATAGCTCAGGCTTCGTCTGTTAAACAGAAGTAATTTAGCAATAAAATTCAATTAAATGAAGCGATAGTTCAATCGTGGTATCTTATCATGGATAATAAATACTGAATGACTGGACCTCCGCAACTGCAACACTGGCGGGAACTGTGGTTGTATCCGAAAAGCTATCACTGGCCACGGGGAAAACCGTCCCTTAGGAAGTGTGTCCCGTTATCGATTGGAGGGGCCAGGCCCCCACCTTTCCGTGTGTCCTTCAGGCTGGTGAGATCCAACTAAGAAACTAAAAATATTGGTTAATTTCGTGGGATGATGTTATAAGCCTCTAACTGATGCTAAAGGTCATCCGATTAAGTGTTATCTACTATAAATGAGAATTTTTATGAATGTCAACATTTCAATATTTTCTTTGAAATTTTTATTCCAGCTTTTCCAGTATAAATACCTATTATAAAAATTATTCATAATAATAATTTTATTAAATTCTTAGTTAAATTAACTTGAAAATGATATAAACTTTAATGCATTTCGTTTCGGAAAATCGATGTTGTAATCCATCAAATCTCAAAAATGCGTTTTTTTCCAAAAAAAGCTTTCCACATTTTTACCACATACATTATTAAAGTGCGCTGGTTAAAAAAATTTCAAAATCATAAAATATTCCACAACATAAACTTTTTAAATCTTTCTTATCGCTTATTCTTTTTTACAATCACCTTAACCAAAATTTTTATCGCTTATTATCGATTCAAAAGACTTTAATTATCTTCAGTCTTTTCTTTTACTTTTCAAGTAGTCTCAATTAAGCAGCTTAATTAAAAAACGTCTTTTCTTGTATGGCACTTCTTATTTGCTCTCATCTCTTAGTTTTGCAGAAGAATTTTTGAACTTTTTTGGTGGAACTAAATACTTTTTGTTCCGCATTCATTGGTTGCTTAACAAAAAATTAAGTTTTAAATTTGAATTGATTCTGTGAATTTCCATATACATTGTCTTGATTGCAATTACTGCAACTGATTTCGTTTCACTGATTACAAGATCTTTTAAATTATCGTTTTCATTTCCGCTTAAAACGAACTCTTTTCTTTCTAAAGAAGATTAATAGATTTAATTCTTTGTGCTCGTTTTTATTAAAATATGCTTGCAATTGAATTATTGTGAATCATATTTTATTCTTTAAATCTATTTCGTTCTTTTTTATTAGGTATGGTTTTGACTCAGAAGATTAGATTTTAATACATAGCGCATTGATATCATTGTCCATTCTATGATCAATAAATAAATTCAACGAGAGATATGGAATGACTTTCTAAAAAAATTAGGTTTAAAAAGGGTTTTCTCAATAAAATCTATTCATTTATTACTTTTAGTGAATAATAAACGTAATTATGAGAGTCATTTAATTCCATTTTGGCTTTACGCTGAATTGTGATCATGTCTTTCTACGTCCTTCAGTACACTCAATGGACAGTTTGTATTCCAAAAACAATGTATGCCAGGGCTTAGTAGTATTTTTTTTTCATCCTTAGCAAATGAAAATAGCACCCAAGTGATAGTATATTTTAAGACTTTCTGTTTACATTGATATGACTCATAACAGTTTTGACTCCATGACAGCCGATAAAACTTGCACCTGAAAGATTTTACTTTCCTTACCATTTCGTGTCATCAGTTCTAATAGCGGTCTAAGGGTAAAGTCTTGGCTTCAGAACCAGAGGGCTTCACGTTCATGATCCGATTCCACTGAAGAACCGACGTATAAGCGAATATGATACACGTTAAATCCATCGGGGCCAGAAGTCCTCCCACTGGTGTAGAAGTATGGAGAGTGAGTTACCAGCTCAGTTGTCATCTTCGTCATCTGGCAACTATTCAAAATTAGAAGAACAGTAACAAAATATCATTAGTGTTGCTTTAAAACTGATCCTTAATTCATAACTTACTAATTAATTAACTTCGTTCCGATAGTCAATAGCAATCAGAAACAATTTCCACGGTGCATGCAGTAGTATAGCACCTAGGGGTATTACTTGCCCGGAACTCAGTCTTACGGAATGCTATTGAGACAAAGCATTAATAAATTCATATCATTTTTTCATAATGGAATATCGCAAAGAGACAAAAATGATGAAATAGTCTGAGAGTAATTTATATTTATTGAACCATTGATAACGACATTACGCCCATGAAACTGTTAATCTCGCCACGCCACTGGTTGCATTTTATGTATATATCATTAATATAAAGGTATATATTATGCGCGACGCGTTTGATGAGTATCACATAGCCATATCTGGACTTTTATCAAATATTTTCAGTTAGAAATGTAAAACTGTGTAAAAAGAAGAATAAATATTTATTAAGAAATAATTTAATAAATATGCAAAGAAACCAACTAAATATTGCTTTCATATTAGTTTCTTACTCTACTAAATATTATAGATACCTACCTAGATCGAAGGCAACTGCAATTTGATGAAATATTTTTACTAATAAACAAAAGAATTGAAAACAAAATTATTTTAGCATTTGATGCTGATAATGCATTCTAAATCAATAAAAATTGTAATCGCGTTTGTAGTAAATATACTTTTAGTTTTTAAAGTATATTTAGGAATTCTATTTTACATATATATAGAATTGCTATTTTGATTACTATATTGATTGTAATTTCTTTGATACCTATCTAAATTCTATTTTAAAAAATTTAAAATTTTTAATTATGAGAGTTTACTTGCGTACTTTTGGTACACACCTAATCATCATCAGAATACATTGTAATTGTGTTTTCCTATGCATTGCTTTTAATTCCTTAATGAATATCTTTTGTCCTTTAAATTAAAACAAATTAAATTAAAAAATCCTTTGCAACTTTTATTGCACATATAAAAACATTTCTTAATACATTCTTTAATGTAATTATTTTTTATATGTAATAACCAGCAATACAATTCATTATCAGATTTCATGTTAAATCAAAATTATGTAAAATGTGATCAAATAACTATTAATTAAGTCTTTAAAATTTTACAATAGGTTTTCATTGAGATGAGACACAGTTGTAAAAAATTTTAGAATTATCTAGAGAGGAAAGAGTAAAAAAAAAAAGAATTAAATATCGATTACAAAATTTTGTCGTAATAAGCATGAAATTTCCAAAAACAAATAAAACAAATGGAGTAGTCTTCCAAAAACTTTCTCGCATGCTTTGTAATAGACTTGTCGTGCCAAAGGATGCTTTACATGCTATTTGTGGAGAACAGTTACGAAATATTAACTTAAGCGACCGAAAGTACAGACCGACAGACAATCAACACGCTGTTGATTTTGCCTCAAATTTCGACAGGTGTTTACACTATATATATAAAATCTGTGTACCTAATCTTATCTGTCTAGCTCTGTTCAATTTGTAGTGATCGTTTTAACTTATGCTCGAACAGCCAGACAGATTGATTTCCTTGGGACAATTTTTACTCAAAATGCAAAATAGAAATGAACAAATTTGATGTAAAGACAATATACCAAATTTCAACTGTCTAGCCACCTTTGTCTCAAACAAACATTTTACAAAAATTGGTTTTTCAAACAGAGAGGTTTTTAAATATTTTGCCGATTGCTCTTATTTCTCTATCTATATCTATACTTATAATAAAGCTCAATGTGTGTGTGTGCGTGTGTGTGTGTGTGCGTGTGTGTGTGTGTGTGTGTTGGCGCTCTACAGGCCAGACCGTTGGACCTACAGCTACCAACTTTGGTACATGTATACCTTGGATGTCGGGAATGTGCACCTTGGAGCCCTTTTTTTGAATTTTTAATTAGAATTTGAATTAATTAAAATTTAAGCGAAATTTCGACGTTTTTCCGCTATAACTTCCGAAATTATCATCGGACAACCATGATTTTAACATCAATTTAAAGATTAATAAATTAGCTTTCTAATGGTATCAGTGTTTTAATGTATAACTCAAGCTTCTATTTTTAACGAATTTTTAAAGAAATATTTTAACCATGTTTTTTTTAGCACGTGACTGGATAAAATAAAATAAAACAATGCTGGAAGTTCAAATGAAAAACAACAACTATCATCGTAAATCAAATCTAAAGAAATACAACTTTCAGCACGTGACTGGATAAAATAACATAAACATAAAATGTTATATCTTCTATAAAAATAAATGCAAGGCAAAGGATTCTAAGAAATCGTTTGCAATATTTATATCATTAATTCCATAAGTTATCTTTATTTACAGTAAACCTGATTGAATTTAGACAGGATATGCATTTAAATCCCAACTTAATGGCCTATTTCTATAATCGTTTGCAATATCTGTATCATTAATTCAATAATTTTTTTCCTTTTTCGCTTTCTTTAAAAAACATATTTAACATTTTGGCAATATCACAGAAAAAAACATTTTTAATATTTTGGAAGCATAATTGATAAATTATTAGAGCATTAAACTCAAAAAGGTTTTCCGAATAAAATTACCGACTCTTTAACTACTAATAACTGATCTTTTAACTTAAACTATTTCTTAAATTTTGGATAAAAAATATATGATTTAATTGGAAATTTTAGAACGCATTACTCATGGCGAACCAGCTGGTCGCCAAAGGCGGCTAGTACTAAATATACAAGAAAGTAACAACTGAAAATTTTCATTAAATTTACCAAATATATATAAATATGATACTTTTTTTCTCTTTCAGATGGCCAAAGAACTGTCTTCAACAAAAGGATTCGCTGTTGCTGCATCAAATATGTATTCTTCACAAGTTTTACGTGAATCTCAGACGCTGAACTCTCATTTCCTTTTTCCCTCTTTTTATCATCATATTTCTATTCGAGGTTTCACAGTCGATGTATGAATAGTTGTGTACAGTGAACGTAGTTACCTTCGTCGATATTTTTTTTCTCTTGTCCGATGTACAAAATATAACGTAATTGGTTTTTCTGTCTTTCCGCTGAACTTTAAGATACCTGAGAATGGTGTAAATATATATACATATGTAGTTAAATTCGAAGTAAAGTATAAAGTATTTTCATTTTATCACATTTCCTATTAATATTATACACATACATAGATTTTATGATTATCACGAAGTTTCAGTTGTCACAAATGCTATGGAAAACTTGAAGGATTAAAAACACCAGGTTGCTTTTTTTTAACATGCCATAAAAATTTACGATGAAAAATTCATATCAAATACATTAAAGAAATTTACAGGTTATTTAACATAATGAATATGGCTATGTCATAACAATGTAATCATACTGTGTGATATTGTAAAAAAAGGGAACTATTGATATATTTTCTCTACATTTTCAGAACACCCTTGATTCTTCACTGTAATTAATAAACCGCACTTTTTCGATACGATCACACATGTTATTTATTATCTGATTTCAGCACAAATTTAGATATTATTAAAGATATTTATTTATTTATGATAACGATAAATTAAAGATTTTAAATTTTCACTAAACTCCAAAAATTTCACTGAAACTTGTTCTTAAAAAATTCTTAATATTTTTAAAAATATTCTTTCCATTTAAAAATAATTTCCTTTACATTCTTTTGCTTTCATAAATTTTACTACTCATTAATAAAATTTTGATATGATCGCTTAGTTTTTTATAAATTATAAAATAAATACATTTTTTTAATTATTTGTGTTATTTTGAATTACATCTTGTAATCACATTTTTCATTTCAAATTTATCATTTTAATAATTATGAAAAAGATCAGTGCCAAGAAACCAAGAAAAAAAACTTATATTTATTATCGTTTTCTTTTCTTTTATTGGATATTTTTAGTGGAATTTTTGGAGTGGCCGAATCTGAGCTTCTCAATAATAAAACCTTTGAGACTATTTATCTAAGTAATTTCTTAAAAAGAACTTTCAATAATAAAATTTTAACGCTTCCTATACACTTTAACTACATTTGAATAATGGATTTGCTCATAGATGAGCAGACGAATTATATGATTATATTAACTGTGACTGTTGCATATTTATTGTGTGACGTCGATTTCTGTATGAAATCGCATGGGAACAAATTGAACAAAACGTAGGATGTAAGGTGAAAATTTTAGTCTTAGTATTCGAAAACTACCTAGGTTAGATTTCACATAATAAATTTAGAATCAGTTCACTTAGACGATTAAATAAAAGTATTTCATATTTATAAGTCAATTTTAAGTATTTTCATTTTTGCGATTTTATTCTGTAAATAAGTTTAAATTTTCACGACGCACTCAAGGCTTAGCACTTCTCACAATTTAGGAGAAATAAAATAAATACTGAAGTGTTTGTTATCAAAAAGGGTTTAAACGTTTACTTTATTTTTCATCATTTAGAAATGCACTTATTTTCTTAAAGAAGAAAACACAATCCCTCCCACTCCCCTGACGGAAGCCCTTACAGATATGGATAATCATATTGTTACTTAAAATAATCTCGGAGTATAATAGAAAACATTTAAAACTTTGCAAAAAAATTTGTGTTGATCTTTCAAGTGTTAGATAATTTTAATTTGATATTAAATATATTTTTGCAACCACCAACTCAGAAAGTTTGAACTCTTGTAAATATGAATAAAATTATTTTATCAAAATAAAAGAAAAAACAATTAAATTCTATATAATTTGCTTAATGTATGACATTTAGAATAGAATGTTCAACTTAAAAGTACTCATAAAGTGCTTTTAAATAAAACACACTATTAAGTATTTACAAGTAACTCAGTGTCACTTTAGATATTTTTTATAGTAAAAGAATTCAGCTTATTACAGTATAAAAAGCACATTCGAAAAGAGCTTCTTAATTTTGTTACTCAGTTTTGTTTTTTTTTATAATTTACCAAAATGTTGGTAGATAAAAATTATTTCTCTCAATAAAAAAATAATTAAAAAAAAGTTAAATTTAATATCATTTTTCAAAGACCATGAAATGAAGAAAAAATCGTCAGAATTTGTATAGTGAAAAGTTATAGAAGTAAAATAAAAGATTCTAAAGATATTATTTTTACAACAATGCGTAAGCTGTTAATTATGAATAATCCTTTAAAAATAAAAATTTATTGAGAATCACTACATCAGCATTGGTCTTAGAAGCTTGAAATTTTTTTCAAAAGCTGAACAAAAACCTTGAATAAACTGTAAAACTTTTATTGCAGTATATCATCTTGCTTTATCTCACCAGATTTTAAATGAAATATATAAATTTATTTTGATAATTCTCGGGAATAGTGATATTTAATTTTTACACTAATTATAACAACAGTAAAAGAACATGATTCCAAAGAGCAAAAAAAAAAAAGTTAAAAATTCATAAGTTTTCTAATAGTTTTGGCATGTTTACATTTTCATAGCTAAAATAAAATAAATAACAATATAAACCTTTTTCTTTTTTAAAATAATCTGTATTACATAGTTAAAATAATTAAATTGAAGCTTCAAGTCATATATAATGAAAATGATTGTATTAAATAATAATTTTGAATCACGTACAGCTAATACTTTTTCTCTATAATATAAATTTGAATATTATAACTACTTTTAACACAAACCTCCAAAAAAACACTTTATAGCATATAAGTTTGATATCTTCCTCAAAGTATTATTTATTGATAGTCTCGCATTTTACATTATTTAGCATTATTTAAAGAATAATGTACAACTCTGAAGTTGTTCAATTATGTTTGTCTGTTAAATTATTTAAAACTCTCTTTTTTTTTAATTCAAAATTGAGAATTTTTAATTTCTTAAAATATGATTCTTAAATCAAATACACTGAATTTTCAACACCAAAAATTTAATTTTCATTCATAATTAAAAGATACTTGAATGAATTTTTTTTCGATAGTTTTTGTCAGTTTCTTTTTTGGCTTATTAGAGTTTTACGTATTAATTGATTAATTACGTTTTCAAGTAATTTAAATTTATTCATTCATTTTTAATAGAACTTAAACTTATTCGAGTTTATACATATCCTATATCTGGTATAGAAAATTGGTCAAGCAAAACCCTTTTTGATAAGCCTTCAGTACCGCCAATAGAAAAGTTGTTCTTAGGCATTCATACTAAAATATATTTACAAAAAATACCGTCCTACTAGTAAACCGTCAATTGAAGGTCTAGAACCTATAAGCCAAATATACTAGATTTTCCGCATTTAGCGAAAAGTCGTGCTTTTTGGCATAAAAATGCAAGCCCAAATCTTAAAATATATCGCGTAGATTTTAGATTCTGATAGTTTGATTTTATTCAAGGGAAAGTTTACGATTCTGTTCAATTCTTTCTTTTAAAATAAATAAGCTTTATTTTTTTAATTAATATTAAATTTTAATTTTATTGATATTTTTTCTTATTGTAAAATACACAACGATCATTAATTTTTATTATCAAAATTTCTGAATAAAAAGCAGTAAAATTGTTTTTTTTTATTTGTTTGTATTAATATATTGAATGTTTTGTATCTTTTTAAATATTATATTTTTATTTAAAATATTACTTTTAATGATCTTAAAATACGATATTTCAATTCATATAGACTTAACTGTCAACATCAAAAAGTAAATTGATTTTTTTAGTTAATATTAAAACTTAATTTTATTCTATATATTTTATTTCAAAGGAAAACGCAACGATCATTAAACTTTTATCAATCTCAAAATTCTCGAGTAAAATTCAGTAAACTAATTTCTTGATTTTATTACTATGGGAACTTATTAATATTTGTATTTTTTTCCAAGATTAAAAGGCATTTAAAGTTTATTAATTATTTATTTTTAAAGTTTATTAAATTTCTTTTTTACCTTTTTGTTTGTATCTGCTATCCAAATCATTTTTTTAAAGTTTATCATTTATTTTTAAATAACTTACGTTTTGTCGATTAAAATTTCTTCCTTAACTTCTGAAAATTTTGATTACAATATTCTGTAAATTATGAAATCAAATTAATGAAAACTGTACCTGCAATTTACACTTAAATGCTGATACAATTTTAAAAAAATTATTATTTTAATCTCGCATCATAAGATAAAATAAACAAAAGCAAACGATTATATAATATTCTATATTGCAGTATTAGTTCCTAGACTATTTGAATATGATGTAATCCAAACATGAAATAACTAAAAACAAAAATTTCAGTAATTCCCAAACGATAATTTGGATACAATTCCATCACATTATTTTTTTTAAATGATTCAAATAACTGAAATCGTAATCGTAAATTTTCTCTTTCGTTTGAGTTCGTTAGAATTCTGTAGATTCTTGAAGCCTTACTGAACTTTTTCTAACATAACTTTATTTATTTGTATGATGAAAACAGGGATTTGTCTATTGCCATTATATGTACAATAAACATTTTGATCCTACGCATTTTGCTGTCCCATGTGATAGTGCATAGACTGCATACGACTTCTTTAAGTACATTTACAAACGTCGCATGGATGTCATAACTTATATACATAACTATATATACATATACTGCTGTACATAAATAAGTAGTGTGCATATTTCTTTGATGTTTGTCAAGTATCGTAATGTGTATTTTCAGTAGACATCTGGCAACTGCTTCCATTTCGCAAACACTTTTGTTATTGTTCCTGAGTGCAGATGTTCTTAAATTTAAAACAATTTCAGCGTTTAAGTTTCATGTATTTAATTATTATTTGATATTTTAATTATTCATTTGTTATCATAAAAAGTATTCAATCACAAAACTCTCAACTTTTTATACCAAATTTGATTTTATATTATGTTTATGATCATAAAAATTTAATTCTGACAGAAAAGGATTCTAAAATAACTAACTCCCTTTTTTTCATGACTATTTAATAATTCATTATTTCCTAAATAAAAAAAATGCTGAGAAATTAATCATGAGGTCCCATTATAATACTTTAATAGCATTTACTTTACATATTAATCGTTTGAGTGTCAAAAGACATAATAAATGCTAACTCATTCAATCCACAGAATCGAACCGAAAGTTTGCTCGAATTTTTTGGTGCGTGTTTTCATTATTACTTAATCATACTCTAGTCATAATAAACTGGAACTTTTCCTGTTGTAAGATAAGATGTCAGAGAGAATTTTGTAGTCTCAAGACACTCAAACGGTTAATTTTAATTACATCTAATAAAAATGACTATTAGAACTAATCTACTAACAGTATGTATGTAAATATAGAATTATATGTATAAATTCATTGAAAGCTTTTTCCTTGATTTGGCTGGAGTTTTTCTTCTATTCAGATGCTTAACCTGTGAAGAATGCCTTCATGATTAGTTTTGTTACGTTTTTAATATTAGAACTCGAGAAGTTGATTTTTTCTGAAAGTTTAGAAGCAAAAATTTTTAACAGGAAAATTTCCAGTTTATTGCGGTTTCGATAGATTTGCTATGAAAACACGAATTCGTAAAATCCGAGCGAACATTTGATTCTGTGGAATGAACGACTTAGCACTTTCAGGTTTTAACAAGAATATAGTTGAAAAACTCTGGTACTCAAGCACATTAGCGTGTTGTTTCTAGAAAAAAATGGTAATTAAAATTTTATGGCAGTTATTTGCAAAGATTAAAAACCAACAAAAGAACATTGCATAATATAAAAGATTTTGTGACACCATCATATCATCAAATAATTTCACAAAGAATATTCCCCAGTAATATTCCTAAAATAGTTCTGATTAATGAGAACTATTTATTCTGGCAATAACATTTATAAGCTTTTTTTTTTCTTTGCAAACATTGGTGGCTTTTGATGGGTGGATTAATATTATCTCAAACAGCCAGGAAAAGAAACAAAATACTGTATTTTAGATTAGATTTCTTAGAGGAAGAATTGACATCTTTCCATATGTATAATTAAAACATGAAATCTTATAAAACTGAAATAGATTATTTTGATAAACTTTTCCATGAATTTCACAACAATTAAATCAAGTACGTTATGTTCATGGTTTATAAATATTTTTTTAATTTTCTACAATTTGATTCGTTTATTAATATAATCAAATCTTATTAAAACGTGTGACCTGCCTAATTTCTAAATATTGTTCTCTATTTAAGAAGTATTGGCTGAGTTTGACTGTATGCATTCCCATTTCATTCAATGGATTAAAATGAAAGTACAAAATTTAGTATCTGCAACACGTTATCTTTCCTGGATATCTTCGATGTCTTTTACAAAACAAAACTGTAACTCTCAACATTATAGGATATAATAAAAAAACAAAACTTTATTGCTCTAAACACATTTCTGATTCTTCATTTTTATTGGTCACAAACTTTATACTCTTTTTTTTCTATACCTATTTACTTGTTGATGCAAGGCATGATTTTACTAACTTAAATCTATAATTTAAAGACCTTAAAATGCATACCTTTTCATATGTTTTTCAATAAATAAAGACGATTGTTTATTCTCTTGAGCATAAAAAATATGTATTAATTAATCAAATTTTATTCGATGTGGCAATGGTATTTAAATTATTTTAAATGATTTTTATTTGTATTGTTCTTTTCGAATTATTTTTGCGATGTTTTTTTTTTTACTCGTTATTGATACCATGGAAGCAGTTGCATGTCTACTTTTTTTCACCATTCGTTCAATTCTTCATGAACTTTATCTTGGAACTCATGTCTTAATTAGAAAAGTTAAAATACATTTCAAAACAAGATATCAAACGTGTCCAAATACTATTAGCTAATTGCATGAGAATGCAGTGCTTCAAAGGCTATAATTATATTGGCTTTTGGTTAACGCTTTGTAATCCTGTAGATTAATGTATGGTCGACCTTCACTCTTAAAAGCGAGTGAACGTGGCATAATTTAGCAAAGGAAATATGTAATTGTAGATCTAAAATATTGTAAGTAAAACAAGTCTACAATTGCGTGAAAATACATACTCCAAGCGAGGCTTTTATATCATTTTTCTTACATGTACTGTATGTATCTTTTCATGTTCGTCTGCGATTGTGTTCGCTATGAATAATATTCCATGAAATTTGTGTGCTTTTAAATGGCATCATTTTGAAGAATTGGTAATTGCAATCTGTAATCGTAGAAATCATGAATTATTTTTATCTGGAAGTTTGTGAAGTAAATATCGCATACTGATCTTTGTATTAATTAATTGCAGAAATAAAATTACAAAAGCTGCTATTTTGGGTTTATTTTTTATGTTCATTCTAATATTTACATTGTATTTGTCAAAGAGCTCATAAAATTTTTTGCATGAAATGACCATGTTTACATAATTTTGTCGCCTTCATTACTTTTAAAATCAATGAAGATGGAATAACTGTAAATTCCATTTAAAGTTCTAAATAAAAGAAATCTTAATTTATAAGTTCTTAAAAATTATATTTAATATCCTTAAATCGTTTGCAATATATTTCTAAGTAAAACTTGAAATATTCTTATAAAATACTGAGAAAAATACTGAGGATCGTCTATTAGTTTGGTCTAACGGATATTTTTTTATAATTATTATAATAAAATTAATTTCTTAAATTTTTCGAAACAGATAACGTGAAAATGACCATGATGATGATCAAATATTTTTTTCTTAACCTCATTTTTTTAATGATCAGATGATCAAGTCAAGAATTATTTATAAAAACTATAAACTTTTGCAGTGTATATTTTAAAAAGAATATAATGTTTAAACTTAAGGAAATTTTTGTTTCGAATAAAGTAATGAAATGCGACAATTCATATAGTTAATATGAATTTTTTGTTACATTATATTAGTTTTTTTAATCTAATTTTAAATTTGGAATACCTAATTGCACTTTGATGATGTATGATTATTTATTGAAAAAGTTATAAAATAAATTTAGAATTACAAATCAGTATTTCTAAAGCATTTTCAATCTTTTTGATGCTACATATGTCATCAACTAATACAATTTATTGTTTATATATGTTTGCTTTGTGTACATAAAATATTTATGGACATTTTTTTCATTCTTTTAGAAATGAAATCATCTCATTCATTCAATTGATATTTTGTTTTCAACTGAATGTAAAATCGTTGGATTTATGATCGTATGGAATATTTCCTTATATTATTTAACAACAAATTTCAGAAAATAATTGATGTAAAAGCATGCTGATTGGTTTAATATATGTATAAATTATTCTTGCTTTTGTGTTATCGTGTGTGTATTGTTGCAGTTTGCAGTTTTTAGTGTAATAAAATCTTCGTTTATTAAAAATATTGAAAAATGCGTCCATTGATCATAGAAATTTAGTCTTTATTCCTTTCATACAGAAAAACATATGTTTGGATTATATAAAGACATATTATTAGGTTGTTCGGAAAGTAATTTCGTTTTTTCCCGACAGAGGATTTAATTGTATTTTTTTGAACTCAACTTCACACTTAAGCAGCATAATCATTATATGTTTTGAGAAGTGATATAGCAAGGCTTGTGTGTGAAAAGGTTCAATTGATTTTATGCAGTAGCTTTTGGTTGCTGCCCTTTTAAATATGGAGAGCAATAAGCAGCATTTTCGTCAGATTTTACTTTTTTGCTATAGAAAAGATAAAAATGCTGTTCAAGCCAGAAAGAAATTAACCGAAGTGTATGGTGAAGATGTGTTGACAATACGCCAGTGTGAGAACTGCTTTGCAAAATTTTGATCTGGCGATTTTGATGTCGAAGATGCACCACGTTCTGGAAGGTCGGTTGAAGCTGATAAAGACAAGATAAAGGCATTAGTTGATGCAAACCGGTGAATAACAACACGTGAGATCGGTGAGATCTTAAAGTTATCGAATTCAACTGTTTATGACCACCTGAAAGGCCTGGCATTAACCTCGAAGCTCGATATATGGGTTCCCCATGTTCTCACGGAGAGAAATTTGTGTCGTCATGTTGATGTCTGTGATTCGCTCCTCAAACGGCAAAAAAATGATCCATTTTTGAAGCGCATCATTACTGGGGACGAAAAATGCGTTGTATATAACAATGTCAAACGCAAATGATCATGGAGCAGAAAAGATAAACCGGCTCAAAGCATTTCAAAAGCCAATATCCATCAAAAAAAGGTGATGCTATCTGTTTGGTGGGATTTTAAAGGAATCGGTTTTTTTACAGCTTTTACAGGATAACACAACAATTAGAAGTCTACTGTCATCAGCTGGACAAACTGAACGATGCACTTCAACAGAAAAGGCCAGAATAAATCAACAGAAAAGGTGTAGTGTTCCACCAAGATAATGGGAGACCTCTTACAAGTTTGGTCACTCGCCAAAAGCTTTTACTGTTTGAATGGGATACACTGCCACATCCACCATATTCTCCAGATCTGGCGCCTTCGAAATATTATTTGTTCCGGTCCCTGCAAAATTTTTTGGATGGTAAAACCTTTACCTCAAATGATGATGCCAAAAATCCCCTGGATCAGTTTTTTGCCAGCAAAGACCAAAAATTTTATGAGCGTGGAATCATGCTACTACCAGAAAGATGGCAAAGGGTGTTGGATCAGAATGGCCAATACTTAATTTAATAAAATATTTATTCATTATACGAAAATCGTCTTTCATTTTCACTAAAAAAAAACGAAATTACTTTCTGAACAACCCAATATATTTACTCTGCAGAGTAGACCTTAAATTCCGAAAAAAAAAAAAGAAACTAAAATAAAAGTAGCAATTTATAAAAGATTACAAAAGAAACTCTAAGCATGGAACTGATCAGTTCCCTTTGAAATGCGAGGATACTTTTAAACGGACTAATTTTTAAAAATTCCCTCCAATAAAAATATTTTTCAACTTCAGCAACTTTAAAGAAATAAGCTGATAGTTCCGCGATAAGAGTTACTTTTACCAGTTTAATTCCATATAACTTTGTGTGTGCGTGTGTGTGTGTGTGTGTGTGTGTGTGTGTGTGTG